>JANEYF010003017.1:0-117500 GCA_029963845.1 Rhamnusium bicolor | reverse complement strand
GGTGGATAATACAATTTGTGAAATATAAATAATAACAGACAAAATATTAAAATGACACGTAGAAAATTAATTATCTAAAAATTTTCTCAAATGCATAGTTGAATGTTCGGTAGCGAAGTGGCGTACTGTACAAAGTTCTGTGATACAGGCAAATCATTCACCTATTGATAACGAAACTTTGTTTCCAGTTATTCACTTGTGTTGGTAAATTTGAAGTATTGTTTATCGCGTATTTACCAAAAAGCAAATTTATTGGGAAATATTGTTTTCATGTTATCAGTTTAGGATGTTTGCACATTATTTATCTGTATTGTGGATCTATCTAAGAATTTAAAATGTTCTGTGGTCAAGGACGGTACAAAGTAAGCAAGCTGGGGCGCAACTAAATATTTTGCTGATAGGTCCCTAGAAAGACCGTAGTTGCTTAGACGATGTTTCGGCATAGTTACATCTGCCATATTCAGGTTCTCGTTGATAACTGCGTATAGTACGTTACTCGAACTGAATATTTTTAATCATGCTTAGCTAATAGGACCTTGGAGAGACCGTAGTTGTCTAAACGTCGTTTCGGCAAAGTTTGCTATCTTCAGGTGCGGTTTCTTGTTGCTCGAATCGAATTGACCCTTTCTGAATGGGGCAGTTCCTTAAGTGGCGTCACTGGGTTAAGGTTAGTTGGGCGTGCTTAGTTTCGACTGTGGTTCCGAGGAATTGGTCCTGTCGTCGTAAATGGCGTGCCCTCGTCATTTGTCGGAATTTCGATTTAGTAAAAAAAAATCTAAATTATACGATACGAGATCGTACACATAAATTCTAAGACAAGAAAATGTCCAATTTATGCTGAGTAACTTTAGAATATTATGGAATAGAATAGAATAGAATTTTATTCTCCAACACATTTATAAAAGTACACAAAAATTGTCACTGTTCCATATCATTTTTATATGGTAATATGGTCAAATAATAATAATAAGGAAGTACCTACATACATGAAAAATGCTTCTCGTGAAGCAGTAGAGAAACTGTACAGAAATTAAACTTGACTTAGCCATATTGCATATTATTTTCATTACAATATGTTTCTAGAAACGTAAATCAAATTTTAAGATTCAAATTTTAAAAATTATAAAATAATTTTAAAAAATTCCGCGATAGTGTAAAATGCGTGAGGTGTCAGAACAGTTTTTTAATTCTCGTTTGAATATGTTTAGGCTTGTAATTGTTTGAATATGCTGTGGTAAATAATTAAAGATCCGTACCCCCATGTACAAAGGACCCCTTCGGCTAACATTGTAATTATAAAATGGAGGTAAATATGAATCTTTATTTCTTGTATTGTGTGTGTGCGTGCGTGCGTGTGTGCGGGCACGCGCGCGCGCGGGGTGTGTGTGCGTGTGTGTTTGGATGTGTGATGGTGTTATTAAATTACATTTTTTTTTTAATATTGCCAAGGATAAGCGATATATGTACAGGTTAGTTATAGTGAAGGTTTGTAACAATTTAAAAGGCATTGCGACATAGGTAGTATCTACCTAGGCCACATAGGGTACGTATGGCATACTTTTGAATTAAAAATGTACTGTTTACATTTGTTGAATTTCCCTAAAACTCAATCCCATATTGTAAGATGGAATAGAAATACGCATAGTATATTGTTTTAGCTGCATCAATACCGATAGAATTTTTTACAATCCCTATGACAAAAACTGCACCAGACAATTTCTTATTGATTATATTTATGTGAAGTTTCCAATCAAGTTTTCCATCAATATGCAGACCTAGAAATTTCGTACTGCAAACGGGTTTGATGTTTCCTATATTTAATATCAATGTATTTTGCGGTCTACTTTTATTGGGTTAAAATAACATGTTTTCTAGATTAAGTAATAATTTGTTAGATGTGAACCAGTCAGATATGTCGGTGATTTTCATTTGTGCTGTTATGATTAAATTATCGATATTTGAGATGCGTGTCATCTGCATATAATGAAAATTTTACTTATGAATAATTATAAACTGGGTCATTAATATAAACTAGAAATAATATTGGTCCCAGAATAGAATCCTGGGGGTACTCCATATTTAATATTCTCTGGATGGAAGTAATATTTTGTGCGTGACGTATTATTATGCAAGCAAACCTCTGTATGATTTAAACCATTTGTTTGTGATTCCATAGTAATCCAATTTATTTAATATAGAATGATCCACATAATCAAACGCCTTAGATAAATCACAGAATGTTCTAAGAGGCAGTTGTTTATCTTCTATTAGATTACTTATAATATCTAGAAGTTCAAACGTAGCATCTGATGTGCTGCAATTTTTCCGACATCCGTACTGAAAATTTGTAAGGATGTTTTTACGTTCTAAATAACCTAAAAGTTGTTCTTTAACAACTGCTTCTAGTATTTTTACTTTATAATATAACAGACCCATAGACTTGTAAATTTTGTAAGATTGCTATTTTATATTTATAGTAGCCTGTGCAAAATTATACATATCTATGAGATTCACATTAACGGATCTCCTATGGATATCCATATTCCATTATACACACACACACACACACGCTAAAATTACCGACCCATCATAAAATTTATTACTTGGCAATATAATAGAGTCTATTAGGACTTGTTGGATATTTTTTCAGTTAATGGGGAGGTATTAACAATATGAAAACAGTAGTGTGAACTATGTTAGAAAAATTGTGTCGGCCAGTGTTATGAGAGAAATTCCTGCTTGAAAAATACCTCTTCCGAAAAGTGAATTTTAATTATTAATTCTGAACACCGTTGCACCGTTCCGAACATCGTTGCAACAAAACTAATAATATACATGGGAAAAGTTATATTTTTTGACATGACACTATAATAATATCATTTCAGGTACGATTATTGTTTTATTAAAGAAGTGAGGTATTTGCAAAATTAGAGCTTTCGAAAGAAAAAGAAAATGCGGTGGGATATATTTCATCCTTTGAAGATAAGGAGTAAATCTGTATCATATTTATATTTCACTGCACAATTAACTTTGACTTACTACATTGTCGACGATATAAATTGAATAAAAATGTTGTTTATATAAACTGCTTTGTACGGTTTCTCTAATGAGAACTTATAAACTCTACTGTCAAAGAAGGTCGTTGTTAAAATTGTAAATTTAATTTGTTTTTTTTTCTCTGGAATCTACGTAAGAGATAATTATTTTACTACAGAAACTTGTACCAGTGGTAGGTATTAATTAAAATAACTTTAACAAAGGCCTGTCTTCAAGAATCCTTTATCTCAAAGTTAAAACGAGGGAATTTGTAGGTATTATAAATATTACCATAATTATCGAGGATGTACACAATACTAAGTTTTTTGCACTCGCGCGACGTAACTCAAATTGTCATCTTGTATCAGCATAATAGAAATGATTCTAATGAATTAAAAAGAATGGTTTTCCCTTATAAAGCCAGTACATATTAGTTGGACCTTTTCAGTAACGACTCCTATGATTGATTCGATTGAGATTTTTACACATTGTTGGCATATGTCAACTTTTGAACACGATAATCTGGTTTAGTAAATTGCCGATCTGTCTCTTACCGCCTGGGCCCTGGTTTCTGTGATTGGTGGGTAATCGGTGACCTATATAATCCTCAGAATGTATGAATCATTTTCATGAAATAGAGCACATATAATCCCAATCTACCTATGAATGTTCTTTTTATAATACTATGCTATACTGAGAAAATCAGTTCACGATACCAGACGTCGCACATTAGACAATACCAATGAACAGTTACTGGATCTGCATCATCACTGAAACAAAATCATTCGTCATGTGTTATGGACCATTATCAATCAACTTGCAGAGTTTTCGTCATGCGTTATGGACCATTATCAATCAACTTGCAGAGTTCCAAGTCGAAAGCGCCACCAATTTAACTATTCAGAAGCAGAAGAAGAAATATGGCCGCCTACAGTTCCAAGAAAAGCCAGTTAGAACAGTCGAACTACCTAGAAACTACTATGGTTGTTCACAGTCTGTCTAATTACTTGATGGGATTTCCCTGAATGTTCTGTCGAAGAGACTTAACTTCTGTTAGCACTAGCACTTATTCCAACAGAAAGCATAATTTTTGGTAGCTATTTGTAATAAGGAAAATAACAACTGAAACTATACATCAAGTCACATCGCATATCCTAAGGACAATTCGACCACCAAAGAGGAACATTTCCATAAAGTTTAGCCCTTCATAGGGAGGTTGTACATCATTGAATTCATAAAAAACTTCTGCATGTATTAATTAAAAAATTATGTGTCATTTGAAGAATAAAGTTGTTATTGTCTGTCAAAAAAATGTTGATGCTGATGGTATGTTGTTTGCGCTAATTTCTAGTATCAGTTGAATCATTTCATTTGTTTTTTTATTCATTGTGCATATATGCGCTCTACAGTAAGCAAAAATAAAAAAAATCTGAAAGGGGACATACTGAGAGATGTTCGTCACCAGTGAAAATTGCCTAACTAAATACAATTAAATATGTTGTTGCAATTGCAAGAAATTTCGCATAGCACTACACGAGCGCTGACTGCTGATAATGAAATCAGTCTATATTGTGAAGTACTTGAAAATCATAATGGCATCCGTACAAAATGACATTAGTTCGGAGTTGAACGAAGACGATCTGACTGACTTGCCTTAATAGAATTGGATTCTCGGGGTTCGAATTTCAATATTACAGATTTAACTCTGTCGAAATATGCATGATAATCAAAAGCCGCTTGCAACCATGTTCCCCATCTCGTTATTACAGGCTGTGGTGGTTCGGGAAATTGTGGGTATACTGTGTGAAATTCTTGAACACGCTTAGCCGCCTAAAATTTTTTTTGTATTTGCGATTAACTTGTCGATATTGGAATAGTTATCCATATGTATTTATCAGTTATTACGTACTGCACACTTTATATTATTCTCAATTAGTTTTAACACGGGGAAATTGTCGTCGTATCTCGGTATAGATTTAATAAAAGTATAAATTTAAAGAATAGATTTAAAATTAGAATTTATATTAGAATTAAAATTAGAATTTAAAGTATAGATTTAATAAAAGCTAAGACATTAAAAAGAAATTGCAAATGAAATAGCACTTCCATTAACTCATTTAATAAATAATATTATGGAATCTAGAATTTGCCCTCTTGAATTTAAAATTACGGTGATTAATCCCATATATAAAAAAGGTTTAATAACTAATTTAACCAAAATATATGAAAAAGTGATAAAAAATAGAATTGTTGATTATACTGAAAAAAAAAAACGTAATTTCTTCGAGACAGTTTGGTTTTCAGGAGGGCAAGTCAACCCAAGATGCCATACTATTTCTTACAAATGAAATGTACAAGGCTGTAGATGATAGTGCACCAGCAATATGCCTCTTAGATCTTGCAAAGACCTTCGATGCCGTGAACCATTCGCAGTTATTAGAGGTCCTGCAGGATATGGGATTTAGAGGCAATGCATATAATCTTATGGGAAGCTATCTAAACGATCGTTAACAGATGGTTAGAATTAAATCAAAATTAAGTAAAGAAAGAGTTGTTGAATGTGGAGTACCACAAGGCACGGTTTTAGATCCCATCCTTTTTACTATATATTTAAATAACCTACTAACGATTGATGCTACTTGGACAATTATAAGCTTTGCTGATGATACAGCTATTTTTTACAAAAAAAATAATTGGACTTAAAACACAAGATCGAAACTGATCTGGGCAATATAATTGATTGGTTTAACCACAATCTTTTAACCATAAATTTTGACAAAGCTGTGTTTCTGCCTATATCTTGTTACAAGAATACATTACCAACACATAAAACTAGACATTGACTTTCATGGTGAATTAATAAAAAAGGAGATCTACAGATAAGGCAAAATACTTAGGAATAACTGTAGACCAGCATTTAAGATGGGATGCACATATAAATAATGTAACAAATACATTTAGAACCCTGCTATATAAATTTAAATATTATAAACTTATTTTGGATATACCTCACCTAAAAATATTACATTTTGCTCTAGTAGAGTCACGTCTTACTTATGGCATTCTTCGGTGGGGTGGAGTCTCGCGCACAAATTTGCAAAAATTAGAATTCTTACAAAAATATTTTTTAAAAATTATATTAAAAAATGTAAAATTTACTCCTCTAACTTACTCTATAAAGAAGTAAAAGTATTAGACATCAGGCAAATGTTCTTCTTAAACATTATCGTCACACAGTATAAGAATAAAAACACAATGACATATTTAAAATACAATTACTCGACGCGTAGTAAATCAAAAGCATATTTAAAAGTTCCTTTTTCTGTAAAAACTATAGGGCAAAGATCGTTTTCATATATTGCATCCAAAGTATTTAATCCACTTCCAGCCGAAATAAAAAACATTTACTCGATCCATAAATTTAAAAAAAGAAGTAAAGAAATATATACTAAGCAATGAGAGAACTATCAGTACTAATTGAAGGAGTTTTACAGAAAAAAAATGAGAAAAAAGTCACAAAAATGCGCAGCCTCCTCAGATTCCTTCTAGACCATTAGTAAAATCTTTGCAAACTATTTTTTTTTCGTAATCAGAAGGAAAATTTATCACCCCGTTTTTTTGTTTTTAAAAATTTTGGCTTTTTGTAAAGTTATGACATTTTGAAATTTACACGATGAAGAACTTAAATTTCAAAGTGTCATAACTTTACAAAAAATCAAAATTTTTGAAAACTAAAAAAACGGGGTGATAAATTTCCCTTCTGATTACGAAAAAAAAAAAATAGTTTGCAAAGATTTTACTAATAGTCTAGAAGGAATCTAGGGAGGCTGTGCATTTTTGTAACTTTTTTCTCAATTTTTTTTTTTTAATTTTTTTCTGCAAAACTTTTTCAATTAGTACTTATAGTCGTATCTTAAAATCTTGCTTGGGTCCCTTGCTCCAATACTGAGATATTGTATAACTTAAATCCACCTGCCGCCACTACTGGCGCGATGATAGTTGACATAACCACTGTTGCCACCTTAAATAAAATTTCCACCATTTAAGGAATTTTTGATGGCAACGAGAAAATAGGGAATTTTTACACTTCACTGGTTGAGGCCCCTCCGCATCATTCGCGGAGTCCTGGGACTCCGCAGAGCACACTTTGAGAAACGTTGTTCTATATAATAAAGTAGTAAATTCGTTAAAAACTTAGCAAGGATCCCTTTGTACACGTCTTCAAACTGCCACTGGGTTACAGGTTAGCCTTATCTATGTATAAACCACTTATTTGAATTTATAATTATCCAAATTTGGTTCACTTACAGTTTGTATTTGTGTTAAAGTTTTTGAAAAGGTAAAATAGAATAAATATGAGATGTAATTTTAATTTTAAATCGTGGTAAAATGTTCGTATTTTAAAACAATTTTCCAAAGTTAGTAATATGGTTAAAAAATATGAATGTGATGATTTTTCATGTATTCAACATGAAGTGGAAAATACTATATGCATTTTTCTATTTGATTTCGATAAATATTCTTGTACTTTCTGATTTTATTTTTTAAGTTATCAAACTCATCGGAATTTATATGTATTTTAAATACAGAATGATCTAAGCAAGCCGTAAAAAATGATGAAAAATTCATGGCAAAATTGGATTTTTGTTGAATCCATTTGTTTTCAATTTCGTTTATTTTATGGTAATCATATTATCGTCATCAGAATGACGTCATTCTTTCGCCGAAAGTTAGTGTCACTTCCGGCGAAACCGGAAGTGAAGAAAAAATCACTTGTATGTCAAAAAATACTGCTTTTTATGTATATAAGATATCCCAAATAACTAAAGGAGAAAAGGGGAGTGTACCATGATCCTGTTACACCCGGTATGTTACATTGAATATTTGTTACAATATGCCATGTAATGATGTAATGCAATTAAAATGTTCGCAGAAACTCTTTTAATTTTTTGATAAAGTGCTTCTATAAACTTTATGCGATATTCGTGACATCGAAAGCGTCTATAGATATTGACGCACGATCCAGTTTCCTCTTTGTTAACTTTTAGATTGTATTTATTTTTTACCTCAGATAAAAATGTTCCTTTCAAATTTCATTTGTAACCACTTCAGTTCGAAAATGATTAAAAGTTTGACGAGGTTGAGGCAAGCAACTTGCCGAAATATACAGCGTGTCAATAAGACGTATTTTTTCTGTATCTCCAGTCATGGTTCAAAAACCATTGTTTCTCGAAAACTATTCATATTAGATATAGGCCATAATATATCAAACTTGCAGATAAATTAAAATTACACATTTTTTTTACGAAAATATTCCATTTGGAAATGTTGAGTTTTGGCAGTTTGAATATTTATAAGTTAACGGTGCTTTTATGAACACCTTGTATAAAATACATATTTTCTACATCAGCTAATAGTGAAAGTATGGCATGAACTACTACCATGTCAAAGAAAAATAAATTAGTCCTCAAAAATAAGTCCAAAATCAATTTTCAAAATGATACCTGCTAATGTCAATTTTCCATAAAAATATTTTTTATCTCATTAGCCATCCAACAAATTTTAAAAATATTTTATTACGGAATAGACTATCATAATGGTTTTCAAAAACAATAATACCTACCACTACCACTTTTACGGATCGCACTGTATAATTGATAGTAATTTTAAAAAATGTAATTTTTCTCACAATTTAATTAAAATTTTGAACCATGCCTCTATCTTTAACGACACAGGAAATACAGAAGAATTACGCCTTATTGAATCACCCTGTATATGCTATATTGTTTTATACTCTATTTACTTAGAAAAGGGACATTTATGTCATTGCTTTATGCAGAACATTGTATTTCAAGGCGCCACCGCCGTCTGTAACGTACTGTCAGATTTAAATAAGAATCCACAAAGCAGCAATTCAAAAATATCTGTCTTCACCTATTTCAATTTCAAGTCGTTTACAAAACACTCAAAAATAGAATTTTTTTTATGAAAATATCTAAATATTTTTGCTGGTTCATAAACATCTATTCAATCTTTTAAAGAATTTTTTCAAAACTTTTTTTGTTTCTCGTTCAAAGGGACTGAAAATTTTGAACAGGATGTCTACATCCCTTCACGAGATATTGACTTTCTGGTTTTGTCAGTTTATACTTTACGTTATTTAAAATCTATTCGACCTTTTAAAGATTTTGTAGCTTGCACCTGATTGATTGATTCAGGTCACTTGACAAGCTTCCAATCACACGCTTCATCGTACACAACACATCTAGCACGGAACACTGAAAGGATAAACCCCTGGCATGTCCACTCATCATCGACATTCACCTCGATCACGACCTCCGCCCAAACAGCGAGGCGTCTTCAGCATATTCGTATGCTTAGTTAGATAATCTTTATCAGGTGCTGGGTATTTTCAGAAATATCGTACAGGAGATGGTATACGAGCTAAAGTTCCATCCATATAAAATCAAATAGTCAAGAACATTTTTCCGTAAGACAAACAAACAGGCACGATTGCAATTTAGCAATACAATGTCAAGGAAGTTATAAGAACAACCTAATCTAATTAATAAGCTTCCATTTGTCAGGTTTTGTAAATAAACAAAATATGCGTTATTGGTCGTGGCGGAATCCTCAAGAAATGTATGATAAACCACTGCATTCTCCAAAAGTGACTGTTTGATGTGCAGTTGGCATAGTTGGACAATATTTTTGTGAAAATAATGACGGAGTGTTTCTCCGTCACCGTTAACTCTGAACAATTTGTTGTACTACTGGAACTGGAAACACAGAGTAAATCGCATGGATTTGTATTTCCAACAAGATGGTGTCATATGTCACACAGCGCAACGAAGCATGGAGCTCTTGCATCGTCATTTCGTGGGGCTATTTGGTGATATTCCTTGGCCTGACCGTTCCCCAGACCTTACAGTTTCCGGTTTCTTTTTTATGGGGATACCTAAGAGAAAGAGTATGTGTCAGTCATCCTCGTGAGGTAAGCAATTTTATAAACCATAATTGTATCAACTGCGTGAGCTGTACGAGTAACTTTATGCCCAGCTCTAATGACAATTGCATGAATAAGTGGAGTAGGCCTATGGGGGATACCACTATAAAAAAAGCGCGCCGTTTACTCTACCTCATGGGTGGTGTGGAAATGAGTAAAAATTACATATCAGATATTAAAAGTATATTTTATTTATTCATTTTAATATTTTTAAGCCTATTTCCAAAATGCCATTTCCGCGATTCTGGAATATATGGAAAGCTCATGGTCAAGAATAGTTTTTAAGGAGGGAAGTTGTAATTTTACAATAACTCAAATTGCTTTTCTAACTTTCTGTACCCGATTTTATGTTTAGGGTTTACATGTTCTTCAATTATGTACAATTCGTAATGCAATAGTATTTGCGAGATTTTTTTTCGACAATTTGCCACTGCTTTTAAGCAATTCCTACAAAAAAAATTAAGTTTTGCAATTAATCAGGGTTGATATAGAGAAGCAAAATACTTCTTTGAGATATTTTCCGAGGACAGTTTCATAATTTCGTAAAAACTCAGGTTACCTTAGCGATTAAGAATTACAGATTTTTAACATTTTTCTTATCCAACTCCTCACTCATGATTACACTGGGCCAAATCCGTATTAATTCAGTGACGTCAGACATGAGCCAGGGTGTATGTAAATAACCGACAGCATTTATTTTTCGATTACAGGGCACTTATTTGGTATAAATTTCTTGTTACTGCTTCTGTTTCAAAATTATCAGAACATGAAAATTACTGTGAGAGCGAGAGCCTTAAATCAGAAATGAAAATGAGATATTGTACTTTTTAACAAACAATGGAAAAATTAATATATTAAACAAAAAACGAATGATTCGTATCTATTTAAATTTTATCTAAAATATTTTACTAATATAAATAATTTATCTGATGCTTTGCAATTTTTTTTGTCGTGTTGTTACCTCTTATTTGTTAATTTTATGAGCTAAATATATTTTTTTCTCTTTCAGTTGCTCTCATATTTCTTCCAATAGTCCATAGTTTTTTCAAGTTGGATACACGGTTAAATAGACCACACCTACCATGGTGTAGGCACTTACAAATTGCCAGTAGGTCACATCATCAGTGTTGATTTTAGCAGATTCAGGCAACTTTGTCTGTTCAATTCATGTGAAACCTCTCCCCGTCTTTCTCTTTTTTCAGCACAAACTTGCTAGAATCAACACTATGAACAAATTTAATCTGTCCGGGAATCGATTATTTACGAGTTGGGTATCCTAAATGTATAGCATGTTATATTTGCTAAATGTGATTACAGCTTTTATTAGCAACTGGCCAACTTCAGCATCAGTCACTAGCATTAACACTTTTGAACTAGTAATACACATTGCTTTCAATAATGTTGCAACTGAAATCTGTACAGTTTTTACATTTATGGCTTCGACTCTTTTACTAGCAAGAAAAAATGCAGGCGACGGTCCATTAGGATCTAAAAGTCACATTTGCCACTTGATTGCCTGTTGCGTCTGTCATTTCGTCTATTACTGTCCATATTTTTTTTTGTTTTAATGTCCCCAGTTTTTTTTAGTATCGCTTTCCGAATGGGGGTTAATTTTTGATGTGTGGTCGCCTATTTTGGCAGTTCTCTTTTTCTCACAAATAAACAGAATAGCTTCTTGTCACGCACATAGTGGAATATTAGAGACAACATGAAAATAAGGTCACAAACAAAAGTTGCATATGAGAGAGAATTCGTTGTTTTTATTTCGTGTATTTTTTTCTACATTTTTAAATGCTCTTTCCAATAAGTTAAATTAATCGATAATAAGTTTATGGTACTTTACATACGGTACATACAACAGCCATACCATCACATTTTAATTGAATAGAATCTTATTTAACGGGAAGAACCCAATCCGTTGTAATAAAGATACTGGTGACAGCTTTACGTCTGGCTCTCGTACAGTTTCTACTGGCGTCCTTCAAGGAAGCATTTTGGGGCCTCTATTGTTATTCGTTATATAAATATTGCGATTTACATGGAACATGTTTTTATATCACTTTTTGTTGTTGACTCAACCATCGCTGTCGACTCAAGTAATATAAACGAGCTCAGCCTTAGAGCTACTAAAGCGGCAAGCTCTGTGCCGAATTACTGTGCCAGCACGGGTTTAGCTCTCAAAATTGGTAATGTTCTATGACATAAAATAATAACTTTAATTTCTTGGAGTTTATATGGATATTCTCAAATTAGGGAAATCATATAGACTGTAACAAATAAATTATCTACTCATTGCTTTGTTATTTGGCAATTAGGATATTCTGTAAATATACAGGGTGTCCCAGTTTTAAACCGAAAAACTGTAAGTGTTGAGAGAACATATGATTTTGAGAAAAACAGTTCATATGAACTCATGCCCGCAAATGCTTTATAACCGAGATACAGGATGTTAATGTTCAATTTTTTTTTTAAGTTTTAACTTTATATCTTGGAGGGAATGATGCAGTTTGTGACAGTATTTGGTCCAATAAAAATAACGAATAAAATCATAATTCCATTCACCAGCGGCGTACAGAGGGGTAAGAGGAGACCCCTTTTTAAATAGAACTTCGACGTCAATGCAGTTATATTAAATTCCCCAATATTTTTGAATTCACTAGAAAATCTTATACAAAAAGAAGTCCTGTAAAAACTTCATATATTTGTTAGATTTTATGAAAAATGATCATTTTTGTTAGGATGCATCCACAAGCTGCCGAAGGGAATTGCTGATAAACAAAATGGTTTATTCGAAAAAAGCTATCAAACAATAAATGATCTTTCACCAAATTAATAGCAAAATTGAAACTAAGTTAGTGGCGTGGAAAATTAAAAAAAAAAAAATAAAGTTTAACACCATATATCTCGGTTATAAAGCTTTTTGCGGATATTGGTTCATTGTAACTTTTTTCTCAAAATCACGTTTTGTATCAATGGTTATAGTTTGTCGGTTTAAAACTCGATACTTGATACTCGAAACTTGATATTTTTGCTTCTTTTAAACCACCTGTACACGCACAAGGGATGAAAATAACAAAACGAGCATTACAGGCTTTTGAAGTTCAAGGTAAGAACTAAATATCCTGTAAGTTTCATATTTTTATCTCGTAGCCAACACATCCATATTATAGCCTAAATAATGCGATTTTTTAAAATCTCAAAATTTCAAGCAGAGATTTTTTTGGTAATTTTCTAAAACACGCACTTTTGCAATTTTTCGAAATTTTTTTGCATAAATTTACTCACAAACGATGTAGTAACAATTTGTGACATAAGAAATGTTGTGCAAATAACAAATAAGCCAAGAAACTTACGGGATCGTGGAGCGAATAGGGGTGCTGGGTGGGTAACAGCGAGCCGAAAATGACTGATATTTCACTAAGTGTCAATTATTTTTGAAGGGCAAGAGATATTTTTTTGTTTTATTTGAAATTGAAACATACTTAAATCATCCTTAGACGTTGTTGGCACTAACCTTATTGAACACTTAGGACAACTGTAATGACACGGTACGATGCCGTGTTGATAAAAAAAGTACCCGACACTTATCACAACGAGGCACAGGTGAATCTCTATTGCAAATTATATTGAAATATATTGATCGCCAAGTTCAATCGTCACGCAGTAATAAAGAACTGAAATAGCGTCTTCATGAAAAATGCCTTCTAAGCATTGAGTAAGCGTCCCTATACGCCCTCAACCAATCAGCTCTCAGCTTTTTGTTTATACCTACTAATCCGAAAACCTTTTTTCGCGAAGACTTTATTAAAAAGAAAATTGTCAACATGAAGTTAAAATTTTCTGAAACGTACTCACGGAGCCTCACGTGAATCCCCGCGATAGATGTACTTTATTTCAACAGGTGAAATTAATAAAATGCGCGGCCAACAGCGTTGCCAGATTGTAACAATCTAAACATAAACTGCCATTATTAGAAAAATAACCGTCAGGGTTTTGTTCATAATTTGGTTGATTTATCTCAATCTGGCAAAGTCGGAGAACGTCGTGCGACACCTGACAGCGTTTTTATACAACACACACAGACAGCCATATAAATGAATACCGGGTGGATAATGTCAAGTGTTGCACTCTTATTGATTTATTTAAGGGTAGTTAGGGATATTTGCACAAGATATGACACTGTGCAATGAACATCTGATGATGTGTAGAGTGTGTCGGTATAATTAGTTTTGTGGTATCTCAGAAGTGCGTGTTCTAGAAAATGACCGATTTTTTTTATAGAGTCAATTGTAGGTTTTATTTCTTCCACGATATGTGCACTTGATCTCTGAGAAGTATTAGCTGTTCGCATGCAACAGTCGAGACACTGGAGTCAGTAAAAAATCACGAAAAATCAGTAAAATACACGTATTTTCAGCACCGTGTTATTTTTCGGGGGTATTGATTGTGTGAATTTATATTCTTTGCACAAAAACTACTTTCTTTTAGTTTTAAAATGGCATCTTGAACGTGGAGATATCTTTAATAAAAAAAAATTTACAGTTAAAAATATTAAAGCATAAAAATGACGTTTTTTAAATGCTTTAATTCAGGCAGGCGGGAACTGACGCATGCGAAAATTAAAAGACGGTGAATTTCCTCCTTTGGAACCCTAAAGAAGATTCACACAAAGTTTGAGCAAAATCTAAAATAAGCTGGTTTTACCGATTAGACGATTTCAAATGGAATGACTCCTGTGTGTGTGTCGTCCCCCATAGTCCACACACACGCCAGCGAATTGCCAGCTTTAGTTATATGTTATATTTCATTGCCCCACCTTGGATATAATACACGTTAAGACAAACCTGCGCGCCGTCGAAACGAGGCCAAAAAAGAACAAAATGTATCTCGTCTCGATGGCACTTTACTGTAGACATTCGATTGGAAGCATTGAGACAAAAGAGAATGTTCATATATGTATGTCTAGATGTAATTGTGTTAATAATGCAATTAAATTTAAAACATTTTTCAGATAATTAATTAATTACTTAAGAATCATATTTCTTTTCTTTATATTTATGTTGCAACTGATTTTGGCATCACAACGATAAATATTCACAAATGCTAATATTTTGATCATTGATGGTATTGATTGATGTTTTATTATATAACTCAAAGTAAAGGCGTATATGATATCATTGGATTATTTTTATTAGATTATAAAATACACTTGTTAGTGATAATATTGAGGATGAGGAAATTTGTTATCAATAATCTTTCTTAGTTTTAAGATATTATTAAAGTATAAGCATTTTATCACCACTTCTGAATTTTTACCGAACTATTCTTAGAACTTGGTGGTGATACCTTTAACCACATTGAAAATATTCGTGGTTTTATTTAATATACTCGGCAAAGATCATATTTCAATGTTCCACACAAAATAATACATTTCTGAAATATATGAAAACACTTATCAACTAAGTATAGCTTATATACAGATCGATGGTGTAGCGCACACGTGGTAAGTGCATTTTTGGGCAAACATGACTTAAATACACTAAACAAGCGAAACACTTGCAATTGTTTAGTGTATTTAACTCATTTTTAGCGAAAAATGCAATTACGACGTGTGTGCGCTACACCATCGATATGTATTTGGATTATTTGTTAGTATTTTTGTTATAGCTACATATATACAGTGAGAAATAATACAATATTACAATTAAAAAAAAAAAAAAAAAGAAATAAATGGTAGAGAAACTGTAAAAATTTATTGGTGTATTGCTTTTCAAACACATTTTTGCAGTAAGAATAGTGTGTTATAATAAAACAGTTTTATGGCAAATGTTAAATAATAAAAATTTATTCTATATATTAAATCTAAACTATAAGCGCAATAACATTAATAATATAAACAATATACTTATTTACTTAAAAACCATATTGCAAGGCACATTTTAAATCAGGGTTAACTTCATAAATACATGACTTAGTAAATTAAGCAAGTAAAATTTTATTTTAGTGTATTACTTGCCTGTTACAAATGAAACAAATTGTCTTAATATAAAAAAATTCATATTTTACTTGGAGTCCTAAATCCAATACTAAATCAACCATTACATTACTTATTTTCTTATTTTATAAGAAAAAAGTAATTAAAAGAAGCGTATTTATCGGATGAATTTAAAATTAGTTTTAAAACAGCAAGAGATCTTATTAGATAACCCTCTATCTGTCAAAGAGAAAACTGCACTAATATATTCGATTTCAATATATTGAAAATTACGAAGAAATCATAATTCAAATTTAAATACAAATAAATATAAATATTATACCCTCTTAGGTATAATTTTACGAATAAAATTACCTTGCACTATAGCATATATAACCACAGTTATGACAGACTTATAAATATTAAGTTAAATTGGAAAAATATAAAGTGTTAAGTACCTAACCTTAAGGATTAGAAGAATGGACAGTGGGAGTCGAAGTAAATTCATAACGGCTTAGCTTTGGAGTTTTAGGCCCCGAAAGATCTTCCGATAACGGACGGTACACAGATCCGCTGTGTTTTTTCTGACCTGGAGTATTATACCATAATGGAATCTTCAGTCTGGGAAGATTGGCTTTATGCATGTTGAAGTTACTATTGCGTCGTAGTATAGTAAGTGTTATTGTTACTGCCAAAGTAAGCACTACCAAGGCAGTAAGTATAAACACAGACGTAACTGAAAGAATGTAAGAAGCTTTAGCTAAGTTATTATTTTCATTTTGAACATATTTGTTTAAAGCTGCTTCATCTGCATCTGTTTCGTCATCATAATTATAGTCATCGTATTCATCTTCATGATATTCATTAGAAGTCTCGTTTTCACTTTCATGTTCATCTTCCACATCATCATCCGATTTAAAACTTTCGGGGGTGGTTACAAAATCTTCAATAATTTCAGGACATTTTTCATTATAAAATTCCTTCCAAGACATAAAACTAAAACCATCACTATTATCATAATAAGGTGCATCTATATCTGTGTCTATATTTTTAGTATATTCAATTGGCGATACTTCACTACGATCCAACCAGTTAATGACGTAGCATAATTTCTCAGAAAATATTAATTTATTGTTGTTCAGGTCAATAGCTTTCAAGTTAGGCATAATTTTTAAATCATCAATAGTTATTGTAGTAAGATTATTATCACCAACTAATAATTTATGCAAAGATTTAATTGGTGTATTATTGTTTGACCATAATTTTTGAAGAGAGGTATTTCTGGCATCGACATCCTTTATAACATGGTTCTTACTAAATACTTCGGGATTTAGTACCATTAAAGGATTGCCAGCTATGTTCAGAACTTCAAGATCCCTGTTTTCGGCAAAAGCTGTAGGTGAAATGTAAGGAATGTTGTTATACGAGATATCTAAAATTTTTAAGCTTGGTATTTTCTCAAATATGTTATCTATGTTCATAAACTCATTATGGGACAACAGTAAATCGATCATTCCTGCCATTTTTTTCGAAAACAGTGTTTGACAAAGTTTTTAGGCCGCAGTACTTACATGAGAACGTGTAAGTGCTAAATATCCCTCCATTTTTCAGGTAAAAGTTTGGTAAAGTTCCCAGGTTGTTGCTATCCAATGTAATTTTCACGAGGTTTGGATTTCCAGAGAAAATATCGTCATCTAATTTTTCCAGTTTGTTGTTTGATAAATTTATCACAGACAAGTCTTTCATGTGAGCAAGAGCATTACCAGATAAGGTCTTGATTTTATTGTTGCTTAAATTTAATTCATTTAATGTTGAAAGCCTCTGAGTGGATCTTTCGTCAAACGTTTCCAATTGGCAATTTTTGAGAGATAACGTTTCTAAGTTTTCAGAAGTATTCAAATAAAATTGTCGTAGTGGATTGTTATCCAAATATAAGCTATTTAATTCTCTGTTGTTTATAAAAAGCGTGGGTGGTAACTTAAAAATTTCGTTGTTGGAAAGATATAGTTGCTCTAAATCAAATAACTCGGCAAATGTTTCTATTCCCACATCTTTAATATAATTCCCCGTTAAATTTAAAAATGTTAAACTTAACAAACCATTTAATTTAGGAATCTCTTCTATTTGACAACTTCCGAAATGAAGTTCTTCTAATTTCTCCGAAAACAAATCTGGACTATCTTCAAACCCACAGTTCGCAAATTTAAGTCTTTTAACTTTGTTAAAAGCTTTAGCGTCAATTGAACCAATTTTAGAATTTATTATTAGAACATCTTCCAAATTTTTAAAATCTCCAAATGCTGTTTCTTGAATTTGTTCTATGTTAACATTTTCCAAACTAATTGTATTAATCTGCGGTTTCTTGAAATAACGGAATGTCGTTTCATTTATTATAAGTGGTCTATTGCACTCAAGTACTTGTAATCTACTTGGTAGATTATTCTGCTTGCATTTGCAATTATCGATACAGTTTCTTGTCTTTGTTGGCAGCATTGTCAGAGCTGACGTCACCGCCACAACGGCAAATAAAATGTACCAGCGCCTCATTTATCTGAAAACAAAATTAACATTATTAAAAAGCATTCAAAGGGGCTTTGCCATTTGAAACATGCAATGCGCATGCGTTTTACTAGACAGTTGGGGAAGTGGGGGGAGATTTTAAAAATCTCCAAGTTAAGGTATAATTTGTGAATAGACAGCGAAGACAGTCGTGCACATAATCCTGTATATTATCGTTTAAAAATGCTCCGTTTTTTTGTTATTAAAATTTTGTGTCCTTTGACCCTCGAGTATGTAAATTATAAAGAGGAATAAAGACGTTGTAAATGAAGCCGATTTTAAAGCCAAGTTGATCAGATGAACTACAATGACCTCCAGTTTTTTTGATTTTTGATGTGGTGTTACCGAGTTATTCAAAAAAATATGAACATTTTGGTCGGAATAAGGTTTAACAAATTAATTCGCTATGTGTGTATTATAGACCGGGAGTTAGCGAACATGCAACCTGATCCATAAGTATCGTTTACATTAGTCAAGTGAAACAGACAGGCAAGTAGGCAAGTTGACTGTCCAAAATTACATGCCCCCTGTAAATGCTAACTTGCCTGTATAAAACATACCAGGCAAGTCCGTTTCAACTTACCCGTCAAGTAAACTGGACAGACAAGTGAATAGAGCGCGGTTCTATTTTTTGAGCCAATCACTTACTTGCCTGTTTCTTTTACTTGACCAATATAAACTGCGCAATAGGGTACAAAAGGCTTGACTTAATTCACGAAAAACTTCCAATATAACGATACTTTAACCGCCTGTCTGTCGAGACTAAGTGTCACAGATGACCGACATGAAATGAGCCTAATTCAAACCATGAGATACAAGAAAACGACACCATTTGATAGAGAAAATTTTGCACAACATTCTTTTATAATGACAGACAGTATCATCGGTGGCTTTAACTCCAGCAGACGCGATTTAATGTGTCAAAAAATTGCCTTTACCCGAACTACAAGGTACAAGAAAAATCAGTACACCAATCGATTTGTTTATTCATACATTTTTCAAATTTACCATGACAGACGAAATATTCGGCAGCATAAGCTTGACAGACGCAAAAAAAGTGAGCGCGTAAGTGAGATGAGTAAACGCGGAGGACTAGCGTGGTGTTTGTATGTCTGGGTTTTTTTATCAGTGTAATCCCGTGCCGTACAGCTCCGGCGTTGGATTAGGGGTTGTTTAATTTATGTGGTGTATTTATTATTTGTTTTTTATGGCGCTTTAACATATTTTCTTTATATATTTTAAGACGTTTTTGATATTTTTTGAATACAGTATTACCAGAGTTGTTCGTTTTTCGCCTTTTTGGTATATTAATTACGCTTTACCTTGTTAAATAAATGTATTTATTTTCTGATATATAGTGTGTTTCACTTCTCATGAAGGCACCTCGGTATCTTTTTTATTTGTTACCGAATTCAAATCAAATTTTTACCAAATATGCAACTTCCTGAGACGATTATTTCTCCCACATAACACTCACCCACGTTTTATTATTGCGATAAAAATGAACTTAACATTTTAAGAAGTTTTATTAAGAATAGTTGTTCAGAATCAAGTTATTACCAATTGTGAAATTTCGTGAAATTCAAAACATTTTAAAATTTTATTTTATTGTTTCACTTCTCACTTTCACTTTTACCCTTTGGTAATACTGCTTCTTAAGGCGTTTCCAAATCAAGCACGCAGCGCCGCGCATTCGCAGACAATTGCAACAACATGCAATTTGGACGGACAACTGCGCACGATGCGCACAACTGTGCTACTCAGCGCGTGTTCGATCTTATTTCATCTCATGTCGGTACGTCAAAAGAAATTAGTGATTGGCGCGCGTTCAGTTTGGACGCTGCAGGCGGAGCAAGTGCAACAATGTCCGATATTGAATGGAGCCACGCTAACTAGAAACTGGAACAGTCACGGACAAGTGACCATTGCAGTGCGGTGCGGAAAAAAGTAAACACCGACGCACAAAGTATTCACAAACGTTGCTGCAACGTTCGCGAATGCGCAGCGCGGTGCGGCCTATGTGGACTCAGCTGTACAATTTATGACCCATTAGGATTTTGTACTGCCTTGCATCTGCAGTTTTGTGATAACGATACCTCGTTGGCAGTAAACATTGCCTCACCGAAGAAAATAAGGCTGCTTTTCTGTAAAATTTTACATTATCACCGTTACCAGTGATTTAATGTATTATTTATACTTTTTCAGCAATAGTTAAACGTATATAATTCATTATTTGCGAAAAAACAGAAACAGTAATAAGTAATACAGAGGTAAATGCAAACAAAATAAAACAAATTCGACAATGAAACAATAAATCGATGAAAAAAATTTCAGAGGAATTGTCAACAACCAAAAAATTAAAAATAGTAACGAGTAATACACAAGGAAGGACAATATATAAAACAACTTAAATTCGACGTTAAACAATAAATTAATAAGTATTTTTGCACAAGAATAGTAACAGTCAACAACTGACACAGTTGATTGAGAGTTTATTTCACGGAAATCCTAATAATTTCATCATAAGTTTTAAATAGATAATGTTTAGATTTGGAGTTTACTTTTATTGCAATATACTTGTGTTTCAAATACTGCTATGTGGAAGAAAAAAGACGTCTTAGGAAGTTGCATATTTGTTTGAATTTAATTTGGTAACAAATAAAATACATATTAACATGTCCACAATTTTACAGGAACGATTAATTTGCATTGTGTTTTTTTATTAATTTTTTCTTGCTAATTAGCCTCCCATTTAGTTTCCTACTTGAGGACAACTGATTTTTAAATGTGTAGCTTTTTGTTAACCAAAGATATTGTCAATTTTCTCTTGGACATGTTCATTGTTGCACAAAATTAGGAGAACATCGACAGGATAGATAGATAGATAGATAGATCTTTATTTAGCACTGTCTGCTACATAGATACATAGATATTTAATTAAACCTAAATAATCTAACCTAAGTAATATTACTATTTCTAACACAAAAAACAAACAAATAAAAAGTAATTGTATCCGAAACTACTAGAATGTTGTAAGGTATTCGAAATATATTCAGACTTCAGAATATTTTACTTAATTACTTGTGAGATATTTACATACATATTTATTAAATGTTTTTAGACTTGGTGCATCCTTTATATCAGTTGGCAGAGCATTAAAAAGACGAAGTCCTTCATTAAATAATGAACCTTGTAGAAAGGATTTTTTTGACACACTCAACGTCATAGTGATTTTTCCGTCTGGTATTGTAACTATGTATATCTGTACGTTTCTTTAGATTTTGTAGATAGATCGGTACTTCTTCTCTACTTATTTTATATATTAAAATTAAATTAGCTCTTTTAATGCACTGCTCAACTGATAACCAGTTTAGCCCGTTTCACATAGATTTCACAGGAGTGTAGATGTTACATTTTAATATAATTCGCATTGCTTTATTCTGCAGTATTTGCAATCTATTTATTTCATGAGTATTACATGCTATCAAAAACGATGCGCAATTTGTAAAATGTGGATAGACTATGGTGTTATAAATCAGTAATTTACTCCACTGTGATAAATTATGTGTTATCCTATGAAAAAATCCAATCTTCTTTCCAATATTTTACATATGTAATTCATTTGATGACAAAATGTAAGTTGTGGATCTAACATAACTCCTAAATATTTAATTTGCTTCACGATTTCAATCGGACACTCATTAATTTTAATGACATAACTATTAGCTAAGTATTTATTACTTATAGATTTAGAACCTAGGACCATAAGTTTAGTTTTATCTGAATTCAATTTCAATTTATTACTGCATAGCCAGTTATACAATATATCAAGCTCGCTATTAAGAATGTTAGTAGTATCATTAAAATCTTTACCAGATACAGTAATTACAGTGTCATCAGCAAACAAATTTACAAATGAATTTTTTAATACGCACTAAATATCATTTACATATGTAATAAAGAGAAGTGGTCCTAATACACTACCTTGTGGAACCCCATACGGACTATTTATGTTACTTGAAATTTTATTACCAATTTTAGTTCTGTGGTACCTATCCTTTAAATAATCCTCCAACCATTTGAGCACTGTAGTAAACCTCTGTCAATTGTTTCAAAGGCCCGCTTTAAGTCCACAAACACACTAAGCACTACTTACTTTTTCCTCATTTATGTCCTTCCTCCATTTCGAGCAAATATATTGTAGAGCAGTTTCACATGAATGCTTTTCTCGAAAACCTGATTGATTGGTACTTAATATGTCATTTCTATTCAAATGTTCTCGTAACTAATCACTAACTATTATTTCTAAAATTTTGTCCACAACTGGCAATAAATTTATTGGTCGACACTGTTCAGGTTTTATCGGAGATGGTACCTTTGGAATCGGTATTATCGTACTAATTTTTAACATTGATGGCACACACCCTATTTCTAACGACTTATTAATAATATTTAAGAGCGGATAACCGATAACACAAAACAAGTCTTTAAGTAATTTAATATTAAATCCTTCATCACCGGTACTTTTATTTTTCATATTAAAAACAATTTTCTTTAATTGACTAAAGTTAATTTTATTAAAAGAGGTAAATTCACTTTGTTCAGCATTTATTGCTATATCTGAATCAAACTTTTTATCGTCAATACTGTTTGTGATACTCTTTATACTTCCATAATAAAACATATTGAAATTTTCCACCGCCACGTTTGAATAATTATCAAAAACAATCTTTTCCGCATCAAACTCTTCCTTCTTCGTCTTACCAACTAATTCCTTAATAGTACGCCATATCTTTTTACTATTACCCTTACATTCATCAATATTCTGTTCGTAGTATTTTGATTTCTCTTGACGTAATATTTTTGTAACTTCGTTTCTCGCTAACCTGTATTCTTCCCAATCGCAGTTTAATCTAGTTAATTTATACTTCTTGCCTGCTTTATCTCGTTCTTTCTGTGCCATTCTTACATTTTTATTCATCCATGATTTGTTGTTCAGCATCACTTCTCAGGACATATTTTATTAATAGATGTAATGACATTATCAATAAAGTTTGTATACAGCATGTTTACATCAGTAGAAGTATAGTCCCAGTTTTTCGATATTAACTCGACTATTATTTTCTCAATATTCTGTCTATTAAGGTCCCTCCTGTATATCAATTGTTTTTGTGCCTCCATGTTTTTGATTGTCATTTCTATACCTAGAGTACAATGGTCTGACAACTTTGAAAAATTTCTTGGCAGCTCTTTCATATTGAAGTCATTGGTGATGACTGAATCAATTAGGGCAGATGAATTATTGGTAATTCTAGTGTCTTCTTCCATTATCTGTTTAAAATCTGAATCCATTATAATAGCTCTTAACCTTTTAGCATTGACTGCGTCACCTTTAAAGTTTATGTTAAAATCGCCCAAAATAATTGTTTTATTTTTGGATACTATATCATTTTTAAATATTTCCTCAAAATAATTTAAGAATTCATTACAATTACTGTTTGGTGAACGATATATAACAGATACATATCATGGACTGTCTACTAAATTGTAACTTTAGCATTACCGACCAGTAATTTTGGTTATTAGCAACAATGTTGAGTGCCTCAATATTTCCGCCTTCTTTTGTATATACTAGTGTGCCTCCCGTATGTCGGCTATTTGATGAGATGCTACATAATTATAACCTATAATATCCAGTAATTTAAAATCAAAGATTACGAAAACCTGAATTAGTTTATATTTTCGCACAATCACGATACTACACGCCTCGTTGATATAGACCTGAATCATATTGTCTATGCATAATGAACAACATTGACAATAGCTGTATTAGTTCATTGTCGATGTCGTAGAAGACACAAATCAAATCATTTTTACGAACTGACTGTTTAATTTTCTACTTAGAAATACTGTATATCCAATAGGCAATATTCTATTTCGTCTATTCTATACTAGACGTCACTAGATCAAAAAAAATATTTTCAAACAGTAACACAGTACTGGGACATGTTTAGTTTTGCTGCGGATACACTAAAATGCCTCAATTTGATGTGATAGACATGTTTAGTTTTGATTTAATATATACATCTAATTTTACACATTAGGACTTGTTCAGTTTTGCACGAAAAGCGTACTTCAGGACATGAATTCTAGAGGATATGTTAAATTTTACCCACAAATTAACCCGGATACCGAGCGCCTCCTCAAATCTATACGAAGACACGTGTAACTCAAATTGGTTTGAGAAGTGGACATGTTGAGTTCTGCATAATCGCTCCTCAAATGTGAAAATGATATAATTATTAACGACCTATATAAATTAAACAGTTCGAATTCGAATTTATCTAAGGACCCGAAACTAGTAACTCAATACATATCTAATATAATTTGTCAAAGAATTGAAAAAATAAACACAATTCTTTAATCTCAAAACTTAATCTCGCTAATTTAATGGTTATAAATTATTTAATATTTAATAAATAATAATAAATAAATAAATCCCACTATCATCAGTCTGCTTAAATTTTTCGAAAACTATTGTCTACCATCTTCAATAGGATCTTTTTTGTCGGCCCAAGTAGTGGCCTTGGATTCGCGACTGTCATGTAGAAGAAAAAAATCGTCTTAGGAAATTTCACATTTTGTAAAAATTGTAATTGAATTGAATTCAATAACAAAAAAGGTACTGAGGTGTATTCATGATAAGTGAAACGATTTGAACTTGTGATTCTGAACAACTTTTCTTAATAAAATGTCTCTCATGATTTCCGGAAAATTTAGAGTTTACGTTTATCGCCGTAGGTTTGTGTTTCAAATATGGTTGACTTATGTGGAAGAAGACATCGTCTTAGGTAGTTTCACATTTGGTAAATATTTGAATTAAATTCTGCAAGAAATAAAACCACGGTGTCTTCATGATAACTGATACACGCTGTATATAACAGTTCGTTAATTATTGTAAAAAATATATTTTTTGATGTGGCAACCCTATTTGTAACTTTGTCGCTAAAGAAACAAATTTTGCATGAAATTTTAATGTAATATTACGATAATTGGTATGTGATTACGACTCTAGTCTTGAGTGGCAGTTTTTTTCGCCGGATTTAAAGTCCGTGCCATTAATTAAATCAAGCGAACGACTGAACGGTTTGCCATTAACACGGAGTTATGTCTGTAGACTTTTTCTGTGGCGGCAGTTTAAAATTGTAGACAACCTTTGCGTGTATTCCCAGCAATTAGAGGCATAAATTAGCTATGTAGATTCTGCTTTAGTAATGTTAAGTTTTGGATTGGAAACCATGTAACATTTTAAGCAAAAATTCGTAATTCTTAAAAGAGTTCAACTGGAAATGCCCATTTTGCTCATTAATATAGTTGTAAACTGACATTAAGCTATAAGAGAAAAAAGTTCGATGAAATTGATCTAAAAATAACCGAGTTATGGTCATCAAAATATACCTCATTTTTTTCCTTGCTTTCGTTTTTGATTTCCACCAGCAGAACAAGTCTAATTGTAAGAGAAATTTATAGTTTATTGTTGCCAAAGCACAGCCGTAAGGATGTTCTCTGCCTAAAACCGCATTAGTCAATAAATATTCAGATTTTATGTAATAATTAACAAAAAACAAGGTATTGTTGACTAGATATAAATTTGTTTATGTAAAATTATTAAGAAAATATTATAACAACTAAATTACGCGAAATACATATTTACAAAAATATATGCGTAATATTATTTGTTAACAAATAATATAATAATTTTCTCGGTATCGATAAATAGACAATGTTCATATCTAGGCAACTCTCCTGCCGTTTGAAGAAAAAATGGGAAAAACATGAATAATTATCAACGCTTCTGGTTCTACAGAAAGAGCATCCATAAATTTTAAATGAAAAGTAACATGACGACTTCTGAACTAAATAATTTCGTATGTGAGAAGCTCATATTTACTTATAAACGTTTTGTACTGTTTTTATTAGTCAATACGACGACGCAGCAGTAACCGAATTGTTAGAAAATCATCACATCCGGCCATATGTAGATTCTTCCTAACCCATGTATGAACGTTTCTTCTGTTAAACATGACTGATGTTATAAATGACGCCTCATCAGTCCATAAAATGCTTTTTTAAGGTATCATCTAAATAAATTTCAGCTATAATTCTGTTAAGAAACGCATTCTTTTTCATGACCAGCATGCATTGTTGTATGAAGTGGTAAAGTTTCGAACGGTTTGGACTTATTTTTCTTCAATATTCTGTTAATTGTTCCTTTAGAAAGGTTTAAATCTCATACCGCATCAAAGAGTGAATTTCTTCTATTATTTTAGAAATACTGCAATATCTAATTTTCAATACTTTTGTAATTTGCCTTCTTCAATTTTTGCTTTTTGCAATTACTGAGCCTGTTTTGAATTTTCTATATAATTTAAAACAGCATGTTTTATTCGGAACATCCCTTCCAGGATATGTTTCAATAATTATGAAGGTAGTACTACTACGGTGCATCTTTTCCCATTTAAGAAATGCTTCTAGAAAGCAGCATTCTTCCTAGTATCATCTTAATTAAGTCTTTTAAATATCCACTTCATATCGTAACGAACCTACCAATTATGTCAATTTTATAGTAAACTGACAAACTTTTATAGTATTATTACTAATTTTTGAAACTCAGTTATTGAAGAGTATTAATATAAAAACAAAAAACACACCACATAAATTAGACAACCCCCAAACCAAAGCCGGAGCTGCATGGATGGGGGTTACGCAGTTGAAAATATGCGGACACACAGAACCAATCCCTTCGGCTTCGTCTGAATTGAAACAGGGATTTGAACCCGGGAGTCGATAAGCAGTAAACCAGCTACGCTACTTTTGATGTTTTAAAATGTAAACACTTTCTTCATTCAGTATCGATAGTCGTGCTTTAAAATATTGCTTGGGTTCCATGCTCCAATACTGAGATATAGTGTAACCTAAATCCGCCAGCCGTCACTACTACTGTATTAAAGTTCCGATGCCAGTTCTCCTTACTTTGCTGATAGTTGTGAGTACTATTCGCTGACTAACTTCATTTTCTATTGAAACTAGTCGAGAAGTACTTGAGGATTCTCTTCCATACTTAACAAAAATGTTAATCTTCTTATTTTAATTAAGTTTTGAACTGCCAGATTTTGGAACGTTTTCAACATGTTCAGTATCTCTGAATTTACACGCAATCTTACTGACTGGAATCGGCTGATAGGTCGATTTGGATATTTTGCATTAAACAAATTCCATACCTCTTGCTAAGTCTGGTCTTATCTCCACATCCAATAAAAATTAGAATTTCTTTCCGTTGTCACTGTTAAATTTGCCATATTAATTAAATAAATGGCAAAAGAGTTTTGTAAAACTAATACGTTGAATAGTCTTTGGTATAAAACTGACTCTTTTTTGAATGTTTGATTTATACCTACTTGATATATAAAAACATAAGGCAGTTCGAACACTAAATTTAATAATTTTATTTTCGTAGAAACAGAATCTTTGGTTTATTCTTTGTTAATAGTAAAATTTTGGTTTTCTACTTTTCAATTGTCTTTTGCTCGACAATTTTCTGATCCAAGGTGTCAACATTTTTATGATGTCATTCTGACAATTAAAGGATTACCTATCAAAATCAAGAAAAAAATTTAATGAACTTTTTCCATAGTTTAGCCGCTTTGTATTTTTACATGCTTTATATTAGCTTCACCTGTATGTATCTATCTATATATTATCTATGTAACGGAATCTTTCAACTTAATTTTCACCAACTTCAAGACGTCTGATTAAATTAAAAATTTGCAACGTATTAAGGACCGATGACAATACAATAATTTGAATGCGTATCGACGCATTTCTCTTAAAAAAATTTCTAAGCGGATGTTAAAGTTGTGTGATCGGCGCATTCGCCAAAATAACGGAATCTTTCAACGTAGTTTTTACCAACTTCAAGACGTCTGATTAAATTGAAAATTTGCATACGTATTAAGGACCGATGACAATACAATAATTTGAATGCGTATCGACGCATTTCTCTTAAAAAAATATTTTAAGCGTATGTCTAAGTTATGTGATCGGCGCATTCACCAAAATAACGGAATCTTTCAACGTAATTTTTACCAACTTCAAGACGTCTGATTAAATTGAAAATTTGCACACGTATTAAGGACCGATGACAATACAATAATTTGAATGCGTATCGACGTATTTCTCTTAAAAAAAATTCTAAGCGGATGTCAAAGTTGTGTGATCGGCGCATTCGCCAAAATATCGCATTCATGATAAGTTGGCAGAAAGTTAACCACAAATTGAATACCGTAACTCATACTATACTTGAAATACAAGATGAACTATTTACCAATTTACATTTAGCATGTTTTTTTTTTGAAATCCTTTAATTCTTTCGTTTTATCAAAATATACAGCAATTCAACAATAGCAATACAATAATTTGAAAAAGAAAATAAATAAAAAAAAATTCCGAAATAAATTTAAATCAATAAATTTTGAAAAAAATTTTAATTAAAAAATTTCGACAAAAATTCTTGAAGACTATTACATTTGTTTTCGTTTCGTGACTAAAAAATAAAAAAAATAAATTATAGTTTAAAAAACTAAAAAAAACACGCTTTAATAGCAAACTGAACTAAAAAGTAAAAAATAAGAATGAAGTGATTGACAAAAAAATTCATTGTATTGTAAATAACGTAGGGTGCTTTTTACTATATTTTTATGATAACTCTACTTTTATTAATAGCTACCAATAAAATATTTATAACAACTGATATCAAGCACACCACGCTTTTTACAATAAAATGAATTTTTTTGTCCATCACTTCATTCTTATTTTTTACTTTTTAGTTCGGTTTGCTATTAAAGCGTGTTCTTTAGTTTTTTAAACTATAATTTATTACCTAGTGAGAATCGGGATGAAAAATGTCACTGTCGATTTGCGGTACTTATAAGAATTTCTGTGACTAGATAAATATTGAAAATAAAATAACTAGTGCTGTGGAACAAGGTTTAAGTTTTTAAAGCATTAAATTAAATTGTCTTTTAATTACGTTGAGATCAGAAAAAATTGTCTTGTCTAATAAAATTTATCAAAGTACGTGACACACTGATAAAAGCTTTGTTTGTCAACTGTACTTGACAAATTCGTTCACAAACAAAGTTATTCCTTTGTATTTTCTAGAAAATTTTATATATCTGTTACGTTGATTGTTAAACCGGTTAAAACTGGTCGCAATTAAAATAATTATTTTTGGCGCATTTTTTTCAACGAAAAATAAATTTATTAATCAAATATATGCAAGGTTGATGCAACTTTGATAAAATTTATGTGGCAACAAAACTAGCCAAAAATTGTTATATTAATATGTAGATTAACACTAATTAAATTAACATGCCCTCGCCGGCCGTGTACCTGAAGTAAGTGCTTATTAAGACAATTATCTTGTCTCGTCTCGTTTCATTTCTCGTCTACATTAAGGACGTTACGATTATTTTGTCACGAGATGCCTGTAAGTTGAACAGGAAATGCGATGTTTAAAATTTGGCCTTACTGACTGTCTGAATATTTTTATGGTTCATATTGGGTACCTATTGCAATCGTGATTTGATTAAAGATTATCATTGTTTAAACTCACTGCTGGTAATACTGTTTCGGTTGAAAGGATCCATAATCCATGAACGAAAATTTGTTTTAGGTTATAAAAAGGGGAGCCTTCAATACCGATATTAAATTTCAACACGTATTGAAGCCGATATTAATCAATTTGAAGGCCTTTGTTTGAATATTAATGAGTATTTATGATAGTTTATTGATAAATCTATAAATAATATTATAATTCGTAAAACATATGATTCTATCTATCTACGTGAATTAGGAAGGAACTCGCTAAAGTGGAGAATATATATCTACAGATAATGGAACAGATAATAGTACTAGTAAATTAATTATTGTAGATAAGTCCGTACGTGAAAAGATATGCCTTTTTGAAACAAGTGAGGGTGAATGTTATAAATTCCCAATGTAAACAAATATTAAAAATGCAAGACATGTTTGTGTAACTAGTTAAATACCTCCTATTGCTTTAAGTACAACCTTGAGTGCAACTTGTTGCGCACCTTATCCTGAGAGATTTCCAGCAAATACGCTTCGCCGAAATTTGTTGATTGAAATTATTAATTGATTCGATATAGATTCAGTAATAAAAAAACTCACCAAGGTTATTGAGTCCTTTAAAAACGATTTCCAAGCAAATTGCACTGAGTTAACTTGTCGTTGTCACTTTTATAACCAATAATGGACACAAAATATACCTGTGGCTCTTCACTCAGGTAAGTCTCCCCTCTCCTCTTACTGACGTATTGTTTGCCGCATTTCTTCCTAGAGGGAGTAGTATCTTCAAATAAGGCTTAATACACATTTATTTGTCAACGTTGCCACTTTCATTATTTAAATAATACATTTTTTTAAATTTTTTTCCTAAATCATCGCTTTATTTCCTCACTACAAAAATGTGTTACTGTTTCAAAAAATCATAGTTTACTTTTTTCTCTTTTTGAGCCATGGCGAAAAATTATATAACAATCATGTGCCCATCCCATACGTTTTAGTTTACTTTTTCTCTTTTTCCATGCGAAAAATTATATAACAACCCATCCCATACATTTCACTCGCCGCCCATTGGAAAATGTTATGTAATGATTTGAATTATTTGCTTTCTTACTTTTTTTGAATAAAAATGAAGCTATGAACCTCTTATTTTCCAGTACTACCCATTAGGATAGACATCTGGGATGTATGAGTACCGCCATTCATTATTAGCAACATCTATGAAAAGAACGAAAAGAAGCAATTTGGTCTTAGTAATTTATTTACTGACAATGAATTTCCAATTGCTTGTGATCTCTTTTCTTTGTTCGCATAGTGGATTTGAACTTATGTCTGAAAATCTAAATTCATTATCGTGATTTTTGCAAAAATTTGTTAATCTGTACCAGGTATTTGCTTTTATTGTCTAATTCTGGCAACACTGTTTATATAACTAGTTGACCTTTCTACATGGCTGAATTACAGTCACGTTTAACTGACTGGATTTTCTCATTGGTTTAAAATCTAGTTAGACGATTTCTCTGATGGTGTACAGGTGTCTTAATAACGTAAATAGTTTTGGTTTTATTTTTAACAAGTCTGAATTATCGCCACTTTTTATTTCCAATATATTAAATTATATTTAAATAATTTATTTTAATTATTTTTATACAACTGTCAAAAAAAATTCTCCAGGACAATTTTTGATTATCAAAATACGTATTTTTTTTCTTGGGAACTGTTTTTTTATGGTTGCCTCTAACAGTGTTAAATATTTTGCACGTCGCGGTTAAGAAAAAAACGTTTTGCGCACTGTGCGCGAATTCACCCTATAAACATCAAAATCACTTAAAATACACTATATTCAGCAAAAAATCACAATTAGATTAGTCCTACAATTGCTGCATTGATTTATGTTAATTTCCGATGAGGGTGTCAGTTTTCCGGATATAGGTTTCGGTATAGAAGCAGCACTTGAGGCTGATTTTTTCCCAGTTTAATATTTTATTTGAAATTTCAATTTTGTTTTGAATTGAATCCTCTATATATCCCTCGGCCACTGAATACGATTTCCATCCCCCATGTCGTTTGATGCTCGTGCCAACATTAGTCAGAACTGTTGCTGATGCCCACCCAATGGTAATGGGGGAGGCTGACGCCTGACAAGTAGGCCGCAAATGGGCCCTTTTTACCAACTCCCAGCTGAATTCCTGATCATCCGTTGAGGTATTTAATGAAGAATCGCAGATTAGGCGTATTAATGGGACGCAAGGTTTTATATTTTTTGGATAAATGTTAGAATTGAACACGATAAACTAACTCCTATATGAAAAAGTCTATCTGACAGCACATTTTTGTCACTTTGACAGCAATAAAAAAGGTGCATCGTTTTTTATCACCGATAAAAATGCTTGTTCCTCAAAATCAGAGTACATCTAGTAGTCGCACGTTACTTTAAAATCTGTCCTGTCAGCTATAATTTTTAAGTATTGTTGAAACTATACTGTACAATATGAGTCGTTTTGGGAAAATTTCGACTGAACAAGTTGCAAAAAACATGGAAAAATCAATTCCGCAATCCACAAAAAACCCGAAATCGTCAATATTTTTAATAACTGTTCCTTTAAATAATTGTATAAATAAAGATAATTATTGTTGTTGTTCGTTCACATATTCTGTCGTTAATTTATCTTGCCAAAAAACACTCGAGCTTTTCTTTTATGGATAAAATTCTTTTTTAACTCAAAATTTTGCGAATCAGTAATTTTGCTCGAAAAACTGACATTTGACAAAATTTGACAATTTTTTCATGTCATTTTTTCTTATAAAATTACTGATTGGCAAAATTATTTCGTTACAAAGAGAAATTTATCCGATAAAAAAAAAGCTCTTGTGCTTTTACTGTTGATAATAATGCGTTCAATATACGTCTTTGTGTCGGGCAATTTGACAATTAAGATAGGACTAGCATCTTGGATATCACTTATAGTCATTTTGACTAGGTCGTCACGTGTACATGCACCAGAAATTTCTATGATTAGAACAACCTATAAATCAAAACAATTCTAAAATAGTTGTTGTGCTCTAATGAAAATCTTCGACTCGATATCCCACAGGCTGTTTCTTAAGATATGGAATCAATTTGGGAAACATATTAATTTCAATGTTTTCTTTAATATTCAGCGTTGCTTTGAGAATTAAATATACAGACCACAGTGTAGATTTTAATTTGTTTCTCATTTGTCTTCAAAATACGCCAAAATAACCTTCAACTCCTTTCTTCTTGCACCATTCCTTAAACTCATTGTAACCATGCTCATACTATTGTTATATTTCTCTGGCAAAAGATTCAAAATTTTTGAATCTGCTGCTTCCGCTATGGAGGCGTACAAGATAAATTATACTAGTTTTCACTACCCATTTTTTTATAATGGTATCACAAAATTCGATTCATTTGATTGTTGACACAAGCATAAACAAACATTTCCATAGCAACCAGAATCAAAGGATATTTTGCTTTACCTTTGCATTAAAATTTGAACGATTTTACATCATTTTTTCTTATTATTAGAATGCTGTTTAATAAAAATAGGTTTTTGACAATTATATAAAAAATATTGTATGCAACTCGTGTGCAAAGTGTCTTTTTTGAACTCTTAAAATTGGATCACACATACTTCTCACTTATTCAAAAAGATCCACTGCACACTACTTAAATAATAACAATACTAATAATAAAAATAATATAATAATATATAGTTTATTTACAATATATATATATATATATATATATATATATATATATATATATATATATATATATATATATATATATATATATATATATATATATATATATATATATATATATATATATATATATATATATATATATATATATATATATATATATATATATATATATATATATATATATATATATATATATATATATATATATATATATATATATATATATATATATATATATATATATATATATATATATATATATATATATATATATATATATATATATATATATATATATATATATATATATATATATATATATATTGATCCGAGAGACATTGCAATTGTGAATAAACTAAATACAATCATAGGGTGATCTAAAACCACGCGGTCGTGACTAAGATAAAAATATGCATACTGACAAAAAAAATTATAAACAAGCACAGAATTACTTTAAATTTGTGACACAAGTAACACAAAAGTAAAATAGCGTGTACATAACATATTAAAATATAAAATTATAATACAATAAGATACAAAAAAAAAAAATTGATATGTAGAAGACGATTCAATTTAATAATAATTATTTGATCTAAAACCACGCGACCATGATTAATCATGGTCACGGATAAACATATTGTGACAAAAAAAAATTATAAATATAAATAACATACAAATAATATAACTCATAACAACATATTAAAATATCAAAATATAATACGTACAGAAAAAAACAGATACTTAATAGCAATATGTATTTAATTAATAATAATATGTAAAAGAAGATTTAGTTTAATAATAATTATTTGCAATTTATTTAGGTATTGTCTTTAATCATATGTAATGTTTATTTCAATCCCACTTGCAACACATAAATAACAATCCAATTGTCCTCTTCTTTGCGTAAGTTTTCTCTTTTTTCAGTTAAAAATAACAAATATCCACAGTATTTTTGCTACTCAATATTTGTGATATTTATTCAATTGACACTTTAATTTATGAGTTAATCACGTAGATAGATTGGGAGTTTTAAGTATTTAAAATCAATTGTAATTAAAACACTTCGTTTTACACAAAAATGTCAAGTATTGGGTACTTACCTAAATTAGATTTGTCTGATATTTAATAAGATTACGTTAACAAAATTGAACAGAAATTTGCCCAACGCCATAAAAACTATATATAACAAAGAACAAACACCAGGTAGATACTTAAATAATGAAGCATAAGTCTTAGATAACAGTGGTTATAGTTATAGTGTCAGTATATCGTCAGTATATCTTAAAAACTCTGTAACCGCTACGGACAGACGAAAGTTTAAAATGAGATTCCAGTAAAACATTTAAAAGTGAATGTGAATTTGAACATTAACAAAATAAATCGACGTGTATGTGTGAGTAATGGGAATTATCTATTTAGGCATGCAATACTTAGTTCACAGAATGAATTTTTGATTTAGGATTCGGATTTAGACAAAGATTCAAGATTTTTTGTATTCTCTTGTAAATGCTTTGTTTTTTTCGCAATTAACATAATTTAATCTTCAAGTTCAGAGTAGTCCAGGATCCTCCGCCATAAATCCGAAAAGTGTTTATTTATTTCTATACTGGCAGTGTTAATAGTATGTTCAATTTTTATTGATAAATAGAAAAATTTATAATGAACTATGATACCGAATATTGTTCAGCTTCGTCACCTACATTGAGGATGTCTGGTAAAGATATTTTTTTAATAATAAGTGGACGTAATATCAAAGGACTTTTAGATTAATTTCGGAAATACGGTTTGTTTTCACAGAAAGCTTACGCGTTGAAAGTATAGGGACTGAAAGCCATGGTAAAAGGAGATTGAAATGTTTACAACAAAGACAGAACCGCTCACATGTCAAACGTGTTAGAAAATAATAGAATGAAGAGATGTAATGCAGGTTAAAATTTGCGTAAAAATATACAACAAATTAAGAGACCGCCTTTCTACATTAAATGCACTAATACTGCGGTGACTTGTTTTCCTCTTTCGTTTACAGTGAAGTAACATTTTTATTTGTCCTGTCCTATTATCAACAATTATTATAACTGTCACTATTTACCGCCATGCTCTGTTCTTTTCTAACACATGTGATTTGCAAATGGCTCTGTCTTTGTTGTACATATTTGATTTCCCTATTTACCAAGTGTTCTAGTCTCCATACTGTATATTAATAACTAATTGAACATAGCCGTTTTCAAAATCAAAAACGTGTTTCTATATGCACTAGAAGTAACTGATATAATGGAGTGATCGCAGAAAGAATACATCTCATATGAATGTTATTTTTGAAATATGAAAGGGAAGTAATAAATTCTACAAAAGGATTGTGCTGTCCTGGACGAAGCGAGAGTTTTACAGCTAGTTTACTTATAAATGTGTGTGATACTTACAATTTTTTAACGCTTTCAAAACAAATTTAAATTTCTGTTATAACAAATACAAAATATCACTAACTAGCACAAATAGTTGTGAGTCGATGGTAAATAAATTTTATACAGTAACTTATCTAAGGTGATACAGATACAGATGCTTGATAAATGATGAGAGGGACAAACGCAATCTTTGTACCTACAGTGTAGGCACAAAAAATTGTCAAAATAAAATAATGAATAAGCCTGGCCAAGCGATGGTAGATTCAGGGTCGGGCGCAATACCAATGCCATCGCGCGCTTGTTTACGATGACGATGACACGACACACTTCAGTTGTTATCTGTCGGTCGATGCATAGAGTACTAATAAATAATAAATAATGTTGAGCGTAAAGAGTAGAAAACGACCGTACGCTGATAAAGCGAATAAATTTATCGGTGAATTTTCGGATTTATTCTATGATGGATGTAAAATAATTTGTAAAGTTTGTGATCAAGACTTAATGTGCAGGAATAAATACGGCTGCGAAATTCATGTCAATAGTAACCGGCATAAAAATAAAAAAATGGCGTGTCTTCTTTGGAACCTCAGTTTATGTTTGATTTACTGTTAATGCTGATGGCCTGTGATGTTCCCCTGCGCATATTGGATAAACCAGCATTTCGGGAGTTCTGGAATAAATACAATCCCCAGGTGAATATACCAAGTCGTTCATCGTTACGTAGATATGTACTAAGTGTTCGTGAAGACATTGTAAATAGAATTAAATGTGCATTAAAAAGCACACGGCTGTGGTTATGTGTTAACGAGACGACAGATTGTAAAAAAAAATTCTATTTTAAATGTCATAATACGTGTACTCGACCCTGTTAAACCAACGTTTCCACTTTTACTAGCTAGCAAAAGTCAAGTGTTGATGTTTGTGACTGACGCTGCTGCGACAATGTGTTTGGTGGGCCAGTTTCTTCAAAGAGACGATTGTAGGTTTTTACATATTACGTGAAAAGGGCATGCGTTCCATCTTGTAGCAGAAATGATTCGAAAATATTTTCCAGAGGTAGATGCATTAATAGCAAATACGAAAAAAGTATTTCTCAAATCTCCTGAACGGCTTCGACCATTTCACACACTGTGTCCTGGTATTCCGGAACCACCAAGAGCCGATTCTTACACGTTGGGGAACGTGGTTGAAGGCAGCTTTTTATTATGCTGAATATTTTCAACAAATAAAAGCTGTGATACTACAGTTCAACCTTAACGAGGCTACAGCTATTAAGGAAAGCCAGATAAGCTTTCAAGATGTTTCCCTTGAAACAGATTTAAAAACTATTTATAACAATTATAGAGGACTACTCGACGCAATAGAAAAATTGCAAAATACTTCGTTGTCGTTAGTGGAATCGCTGCAAATAGTGGACGACGTAAATACACAGCTACAGACTATAAATGACGCAAAAAATAAGAGCGTTATGGAAAAATTCGAGAGTGTATTACGGAAAGATCCTGATCTTACCAAATTAAGACAAATTTGTTATGGTGCGTTAAGTGAGTTCACAGAGTGTTTTACTTATGCCTGTATTACTTCCGTAGATGTCGAACGGTCTTTTTTCAAAATACAAACATATTTTTTCACCACAGCGAACATCGCTTACTGAGACAACTGTAGAAACATATCTGATGCTACACAGTTATTTTAATTATATCCATTTTATCTAATATGTTTCTCCTGTCAAAGTGTAAGGCCATACGTTTTTAGGATTTTAAGTTAGATTGTGGCATGGTGTAGTATAGAAATTACAAGACGCCAGTATCATCCATAAATGTATTAATTATATACCTGGAATTAGTGATAAAGTCAGCAATAAATTAAGAGAATTAGGTTGCAAAACAATATCTGTAAATAAAAATAACCTAGGGAAAATGTTAATAAACAATAAGGATAAAACAGAAAAACTACAAAAGACAGGAGTGGATGAACTAAAATGTAGTGACTGCGACGATATATACATTGGCCAGACTGGACGTAACATAAAAAAGCGACTTGAAGAGCATAAAAAGTCTATTGTAAACAACGTATATAGCACCGGCATGTCAACACACTGTATAGAAAACAGTCACTTTATAAATATGGATAATGTAGAATTACTTCATTCCGAAAAAAAAGAGCAAAAAGTTAGACTTACTAGAAATATTAGAAATTAAAAAAGCTTCCAAAAATAAAAAAAAACGGTTACAAATGAACAACAAATATTCGCAGGTCACCACATTTTAGATAAAGTAATTTAACTTTTCTAAAAATTCCAAATATTTTAAACCATTTTTATTAGTATAAGTTGCCAGATGTAACATTCAATATATAAGCAAGAAATACAAATTATAATTTAGTACCTCTCATCTGTACTCTTAAAAAGGGCCTAAAAAGCCGAAACACGTGTAGAGTGAAAATATAATTTTGAAACATTTAAAAGCAAATTTTCTTTGTTTATTTAAAATATAGAAATTAGGTTTAGAATCCTCAGTAAATAGTCAAAACTCAGGACACATCTTTATCAACACCTATTAGCACCCGCCAAACCGCCAAGAGACAGGTCACAACGGCCCTCAATGACCATTCAGGACATCTATCATTGATATGTGTAAAAAGACCCTCACATGTCTAGGATGCGGGACTGCTGAAGAAATGTCATACCACTTCGTGGGGCAGTGTGAAACATTCGGGCGCTTGAGGCATAGCATTTTCAGTACTGAGGCGCTTCTAAGATGCACTAACATCCTGACCTTCATTAGAAGATCGGAAAGATTCGACTAGAGAGCAAGAGGAGAACATCGCTGAGGCGACGGCAGGGGGTGGGTAAAAAAAAAGCCCGTCTGCGACCTGGTTGCCAGGTATCAGCCATTAGCATCCGCCAGTGTTTACCAATAGAGCAAAATTATGCTACGTAAAATTTCAACCAAAAACATTTAAACATGAACAGGAAGCACATGACCAAACAAGAAGAAAAAGATTAATTTCGATAGGCTCATTTTTTATTTTTCAAACTTATTTATAGAAATAAGTATGTGGCATTGACGTATACAGGATATGTCCTTTAATATAACTGTCTATGCATATTGTTTACCTTACGTAACAATACCTAACTAGTAAAAATTTATTACAGTCGGACATTACTGCCTGTGAATACACTTGACTAAGCTTTAACTCTGATATGTTCAGGGTGTCTTGAAACATTTCTGTGCATTTATTTATCAAGGCCTTTATAAACCTTTTTGGTTTGTTTATAATGCGAGATCAGTTAGATATAATAAATATAGTACTAATGCCAGTTCAACATTACTTATTAGCAACTCCTGCAATTAAACCAATGGTTTGGTTGCTAAATTTATAGATTCTTAAAAATATGTCCATATCTGACAATAATAAATAAATACAATTGAATTCAGACAATCCCCGAATCCAAAACCGAAGCTACACGGACGAGGGTTACACTTATGAAAAAACGCGGATACACAACCATTCCCACCGACATTGCCAGTGCCGGTGGCGGGATTCGAACTCACAGCTACGATAGAAAGTTTTCTAGTCACACATGCTGTTGCACGCTGTAACCAACTATTTCACCGAGTCAGTCGACGATAGACAGCGAAATTTGATAAAATGTTTACAGAAATCATGGTGGAATTACCATGAGATATAGTTTATTGTAGAACTCTAACAACCACATAATGAGCATATATGCAATCATTATTTGTTTCATATCTCGTTCTACATTTTTATTTGACTCCATTAATTCATATTTCAGGCCTCGTTTAACAAGAATGATTATATTTGTCTGTTTTTTTGTATACAAATCAAGGCACATTACATGTGTAAACACTGATACCCCAAACTTGTAAATTTTGCTGAACCTTTGGTATCTAAACATTATCACAAATTCACATCGCAGGTACATGAAACCCACAGCTTTATATCACTTCAAAGATGGCGATGCGACCAGATCCCCTCCACTATGCCTCATTGATTTGGTCCGACCCGGATTTGAACGTCTGGGTGGAAGGATATGGATCTGACAAATATGTATTTTTTAATTACTAAAATTTAGTTCTAGTGTAATGCAATGCAATATATCAAATTAGAATTTAAAATGGGTACATTAGTATTACCTAAAACACATGTATTTTTCATTTAAAACTTTCGGATCTTTGGGGCACGTGTTAATGTTAAAATTAAGAGCTCAAATTTTACAGACATTTAGGTGGAGCTTAACACTTGTTTAAAAAATCTTTGAAATAAGGACCACCCTAAATGTATTGGTGATTTTAGCAACATATGATATTGGCTCGTTTAGTGTAAAATGTGGGATTTTGTCGACAATACATTCTTGGAGTGAAAAAATTAATTTGTGAACGAATTTGAGGACAGTCAATTTTATTATGTAATAATTAGAAAAAGTAGCATAGAACAAATTCGTCGATATTCTAAACTTTCAAAATGAAACGTGCTTAGAAGATAATTGTTATCTATACCTCTCTCAGGATATATTCCTGTGTCTCTAAATGATAAAAGTTTTAAAAATTTTCTTTGAACTTGCTCTAACGCGCCTTTGTGAACTTGATAGTAAGGGTTCCAGATTATGGATCCGACTCAAGTTTTGATCGTACATAAGAATAATATAATGATTTTAAACAATTTAAATTAGTAAATGATTTCCAGTTTCTTATGATAAATCCTAACATTTTGATTGCCTCTTTAGATTTGATATATATATGTTCGACAAAACTCAGTTCAGAATCAAAATATATACCTAAATCTTTAATTGATTGTATGGGCTCTAAAACAGTGTCGTTAATGCTGTAGTTGTAGTTAAAGCAATTTTTCTTTTGTGTAAGACACTACTTTATATTTAGCAGCATTGACACCAACTTTGTTCAGGCCGGACCACTTGCTGACTATATTAAGGTTTTCTTGAAGATATATACAATCGTTTACGAAATTTATGCTCTTAACGATTTTTAAATCATCGGCAAAGGTTAATTTGTCGTACTTCAATTCAGTGCATAAATCGTCAATAAATAATAGAAATAGTAAAGGCCCAAGGTTGGAACCTTGCGGCAATCCGGAAGTGGTTAAATATATTGACGATTTATATCCATTGTAGAATATAAATTGTTGTCTGCCTATTAGATATTATTGAAAGAAATTTAATCCATACTTTGCTAATTTCTGTAAGAGTAATAATTGATGGTCGATGCGATCAGAGGCTTTGGTAAAATCGGTATATAAAGCGTCTACCTGTCCTCGTTCATCTAGAATATTAGAAACTGTTTGACTGAATACTACTAAGTTCGTAGTAGTTGATCTGTTAGATACAAAGCCATGCTGATCTACTGATAATATGTTTTTAGTGGACATATAGATGCGATTATATAAAATGATTTCAAAAACTTTAACAAAATTACACAAAAGAGAAATTTGTCTGTAATTGCTTATATTTGACATATCGCCTGCTTTAAAAATCGGAAACGCCCTTGCCACCTTCCATCGGTTGGGAAAAATTGTTATTTTTATTAAAATATTAAACAGAATAAAAAACGGTGTTAAGAATGCACAATCTTTCACCAAAAAGGATGGTATAAAGTCTGAGTTGGATGTAATTTTGTTCTTTAGCTTTTTTACACAGAATCTTGAATTTTTAACATCGAGATGTTTGTAATACTGAAAAGTTCAAAGTTACTATTGTCTATAGTCACGTGATTGTCTTGTGTATCACATGCTATACACTGAACTAAAAACTCTGCAAATATGTTTACAATATCTTGTGGATTATCGTAGTTATTATCCTTATATGACATTTACCAGGTATTTGTGTTTGTTGCCATTTTGATTGTGCAAATGACCAAAATATCTTTGGATCCGATGATATTGAAGACTGAATATTAGAGAGGTACCTTTGATATTTTAAATCTGTCTGTTGTTTTATTAAAGTTCTAAGTTTTTTAAACTGTTTTAAATGATAATAATAGTTTTTTTTATACTTACGGAAATGCTTGTCTTTTTTGTTTAATATTATTAATTATTTCGCTATTGTACCATTTTGGATAAGTCCTTTTATAATTAATTTGAGGTACATACTGGTCCAAAATACTGTACAATTTAATGTAAAATGCTTCAACAGATTAATTAACATCCGAAAAATTTTGTAAATAGTACCAATCCGTTTCTAAAAGAGCGTTGTGTAGGGCTGGATAATTAGATTTCTTAAAGTTATAGGCTTTTTAATCATTAGCAGATGCAAAGTTTGTATATTATTTATTTGTACATTTGTGCATTGGCTGAGGTTCCTCCGAGTGTATATTGGTAGTGATCCCTGTCCCTTTGCACATGTGTTAGCCACTTGTTTATAAATAGTAAACCAAGTTCAATAACTATTTGTCACTTATTCACGCACTATTTAGTTAATAATAATTTCGCATAGTTTTTATTCCTTTAAATGTTTATATAGATTTATGTAGATTTTTTTTACACTTCGATTAACTTAAGTTTTGTTTCGATTGTCAATCTCTTGACCGCTCTTTTTTTGGCTTTTATAGGAAAGACCCATGACACGGCCACTCTAGCTGACTGATCTAAGTATATAAGTTCCTGTCCAATAGGGTGTCTTAATCATTACTGTGCTTCGTATTTTTTAATGTCAGTGTTAGCTTCTTCATGAACGTATCTACATGTTTTGCATATTTTCTGAGTCTGAAGGAATTATAGATAGGTCTGGAGATGACTCTTTTTTGATGACTTCAGTAACTATTTCTTAAATTGTCCCCACCATTTCTATGTGTGCTATGCCGAAGATTCTGTGTGATGCAGGATATTCTTGTATCATACCACAATTTTTCCTTGCAGTTTATTCATACTACTTAGATACATTTTGCTGATTGTTAAGATTTTTGAAGCTTGGTTGCGTTTTAATACTGTCTCTATCTCGTTGTGAGTTGAATGTTTTGTGCAGGTATTTAAATATACCTATAGTAGTTTTTACCATGCCTTCAAGTTTCTATTTAGTAGAATGCAGTTTATTCCTCTACTGTTTCTAGTTGATTTAAAAGGGAAATATATACATATAGTGTCATTTACCTATGTTCTAGTATTTAATTAGTAATCTAGGGTTTCTTGGTGAATTCTATAAGTTCCTCTGTTAACCACTTGTTATTCCTTCCAAAATTCAACGACAAATCGAAAACTGGTAACATAGCAAGATACCATAAAATATGCCAATGATATATACAGGTGATATACCCAAACAGCATTTTAACGTTGTATCAACTGACGTTGCAGGACAACGTCATAACAAGGACCATCCGACCCGCTTTTGCACTACATGTCATGCATCGTAGAGTGGCCCCCGAAATGCGCACAAGTTAGAAAGAAGTGGCCCGTATGCGGCAGAGACAGTAGATGTCAAATCCATTGCGCATTTGAATCTAAGGGGCCAAGCTACGATGCGTAAGTTGTAATTCGATAGATAAAATCAAGGTCTTTACAACGTCGACATGCGATTGACAGTGATGACTGATGATCAACGACGTCGTTGGCGAGGTTTTAAAGTATGTTTTTCTAACTAAAAACATTACTGTTAGATTTTAGGATCACTTATGATTACTGGAATCCACATCACAGTTGTTCTCATCTAAACTTATAAGAAATAAAATACAGCTTGTTTTATTGTGATGCTCTCAGTAGATTTTAAAAGCTTTGTGGTACCAACATTTTTGGATGCGGACCAGTTCGTGGTAAAATATGGACATTGTAGACCGAAAATCAAGCTCGCCCCAAACTGATGAGTTTTTGGAAGAAGAAAATACTTTTTTCTTGGACACACTTTGAGTGATTCAACTGTCTGCATACAATGTAATGATTACGTAGTGGTTTTAAACTTAAGTATCATAATTAGATTAACCAATAATCTACGTCATTAAAACGTGTCTATTTTATTTTAGTCATAAAAACAACTGTTAGGCGACGTCGGCCAGCGGTCGTGGATGACATGGTGACGATTTTCTACATCTAATACAACGTTAATTTCTGTGCAGCTGTAGTTGCAAGTTGCAAAATTGCTGCTTGGATACAGATGTATTTTCATTAGGCATTCATTGTTACACTCAAATGATGTACTCGAGGGTATATACATATTTACTACATATATTTACATATATGTGATGTATATACAGCGAACATACTGTTGTATATTTATATGATGTCTCATACACGTTAATTAGACATACATTATACCTTTGACGTCATGTCATGTCTTGAGAATATGCATTCAGATATATACACTTTATATTCCTTAGAGAATATACAAAATAATTATATGTACTTATTGCGCTAAGCAGAATTGTCTACGTAGGCGTCCTCCATTGCTCTATTAATTTGTTTTCACTGCTAAAATTCTTTGTTTCTGGCAGCTCTCTATAAAGATTCAAAATCCAGTATACACCAGTCCAAAGGCAAATATTGCGATATTTGTACAACGTCAAAGCTGTATATATGTAGAATCTGCAGAATCTTGCAGAAACTTACTGAGATACATATTCATTAGGAATTCATTACTGTACGTTTATATGATGTACATGGGAATATACTGTATTTACCAATGTACATACATATGATGTGCTTATAGCGGACATATATGATATTTTTTATAACCATATTACATAACATAAACCAGATATGTATTTGGGAATATTCATACCTAGTTCAGAACATTATTTTCACATTATGAATCCAACATGTATACATAGGACGTCAAATACTATATGGGATCATTAACAATTTATTTCTGGCTAGGTTTTTTATTTCTAATAGATTTGTGAACAAATTGAATGTTTAGAAACAGACATTTTCGGAATGTTTATATAACGAATTTTATCAGTAAAACAATATTTATTTAAAGAGTTGTTAACTATGACAACAATGTTTTTTAAATAAACTAGCACCTTTTGCTAATTACTGAAATATTGCGAGTAAAACATTTATGAAGATAACAAAAATTCCTACAGATTTAATTAATCAAATCCGTTCTGTGTAAAATAATGCTAAGGTGGTTTTCCATAAAGCACCAAGGCAATATATACTGCACTCGATGCGCGTTTCGCCAACCAAGTTGGCATCATCTAAAGAAGCTAACCATATATTAACAATGTATTCTATTTATACCTAAACTATTGTCACGGCTCGATGAACCGTGAATCACTAACCAATAGAGCGGGATTGGCCCTCTGGCACTCTTCGTACCATTTTTACACTTTGAAATTTTCAAGTTTTTAAATGCCTCCGGCTGTCTAGTATTTGTTACAATTCTAATTAATCTTAAATTGCTAATATTTATTTAGTGGTTGTTTTCAAACGCATGTTGGGCAACACTAGACTTATCTGTTCTATCATATTTGAGATGAGCTATATGCTCTTTGAATCTAGTATGAATTAATCGTCAAGTTTGTCCAACATACCTTTGATTACAGTCCTTACAGGTAATTTCGTAAATCCCCGACTTTTCGTTTGTTTCAATTTTGTCTTTTGGGTTGCCTAAAAGTTATATCTATTTTCCGATGAATGTTATATCTATATCTTTAAAAATCTTATCAATACCCTGGGTGTATCGAGGATCGTATAGAATTGATACAAATTTCGGATTTTCTCTTATCATTTTGAAAATTCGAGGAATTTCGAAGTGTTTTTATAACCTAAATCCATGCTTTTTCCGTTTCAAACCTCTCCATATTGAGGGACAAGCTTAATACGCATTGAACTAGATAATTAAAACTTGTCATTTTGTGTTGAGCGCAATAGTGAGAGTCCTTAAGGATATATCTTGAAATACTAGTATCTTTTGTATAAATATATGTCAAATTTCTTTTCTATATATGTCAAATTCTAATTATTAATACATCTAAAAATGGTAGTTTTCCAAAGTTTTAAATTTCATATGTGACTTTAACTGACGCGAAACAACTGTTTAATTTAGAAACAAAGTTGTCAATATCAGTAATTTTTGTATCAAACACTGAGGCAGATTGTTGAAACTGTCGAACTCATGGCATTGTAAGTAATGTTTGCGACAGGAATTTAGACGCAGGACTTGAGAAGATTTTATTAATTTTAACAAAATATACACTTCCAAATAAAAATCTCTGCAAAAACCAAGAGAACGCTTGCAATTTTTATTATTATTACTATTTTTTGTTACATTGAAATGCCTTTTCCGTAATAATTTCAGGGAAATTGCTTAACTGATAATAAATATTAATATAGGTGCCTAAATAAATATCGAGAACATCCAGTTCTGTTTGGAACGAAGTATCTTCTTGTGTCTACGGGTCGAATCTTGATTATAATTTTTTCCAATTTTCGTTTTTTCAACATTTTATTTTCTGTTTTTTAACTTGGTACATGTTATTAAAGAATGTAAATTATCAATATGTTTTAAATTAGTTAATTTCATATGTATAATCGTGGTCGGCAAATTTAAGTACTTTAAAGTGTTATGTGGGTGGCAGAATCATCAGGATGGATTTTGGTTTAACGAGATGCCATTGTTTACCAGGTATTTTGTTAGATGGAGATACTCACATGTATATTTACGTCATTGATACTAAATACTGAATGAATAATAATACTTTAAAGTTTGTTTATTATTCATTGTTTACGAGTGATATGGCATGAACTGTTTACCTTTTAGGGACTATTTATTGCATGACTATGTAATTTAAATTAATATATTCATTTAAATCAGCCTTATATACATACGTATGTAAGAAGGTGCCCACATATTTAGTTGTGATAAAAATGGACGCGACGAGATATAGTCAATTATAAAAAAAATATGGTTTTAAAAATTGGTGATTAAAAACTAGTCGGGTGTTACCTATTATGAATCTTAGATAAATGAAAAATTTTGTACACTGAGAAAAAATCGTTTATACCTTTCAAAACCTCAGCAGTTTTATCAAATCCCAAATTAGTTCATTTCATAATTTTAACATGCCAATATCTTTATTTGAAGAAACTTCTCTGATTAAGATAGAAGTTATATGTAGTATACACAAGACGCCAGTTTTACTGGAAAAAAGTAACTTTTTTTTTAATCTAATAAAGTAAAGCTGTCGAGACAAAAGTTTTTTATTTTAAAACAAATGAAATTTGGCTTGTATTTTATATTCTTTTAATCCTTAAATACATTCGTAGGGATATAAAACTGCGAGTATTATTTGCATTTTGAATAATTTTTAAACAATTTCGAGAACTGCAAAGGCGCAGAGAAGGGATTAATTGAAGTCAGAGAATTTCCTGTGGGCAAGGTACAGTAGACCACTCAACGACCGGTTTGTGACTGTTGGTCGTCACTACGGAACAAACAGACAGTTCGCTTATCCACAATGAAGAGACAGTTCCAATAAATTAAAGCTGACGTAAGTCAACGAGTGGAAACAAATCAACTTGGAAATGCCCGATATACATACATATATGCAGATATGTTTTGTTGTTGATTTAATAATTTATTATTACTAAAAGCAATATGTGAAGAGGACTAACCGCGTATCCACCAATTTCGGATGGAGGTTCGTTTAATATCAGTTTATCGACATAGTAATAACTTCATAAATCCGCTATTTTTAAAAACTGCATCCACTTAGGAAACGAAATGACTGAATCTGCATTCGACTCCTATATGATTAACGCACTATGTAGCGCTAGCACAATAGGGAACGTAAAAATGCAGACGGGAAGATGCCTGGACTTCTTAAGAGCCGTGGATCACAGTTAAGCCACCATTTTATATACAGGGTCATGTTATTATTACTATTTGCCAATATTACATATTTATAGTTATAATATAAATGTTATACGTTCATATTCAATTTCTTGTGTAACTCGCTTAGTTGAAGCGGCCAAGCGTCAATTTTACTAATAATATTTTATTACCTGTACGATTACCATATCCCCCCTTTTGTGCACAAACGGCAGTCGCATTTTATAATCTTACACTACCGGTTGCAGCATACGAAGCGAAGAAGTAGGTACGCATGTTTTTTTATTAGTGGTTATCATTAAGTGTTAAATATTGGATATCTTTTTTATACAAAGTTACACAATATATAAATATGCCATTAAATATTATTGTCATTAACCCTAAACTACGAGGCTTTTTCCTCCAAAATAACCATCCGAACTCACACACAATTTTCCCGGCTAAAATTTAGCGAGCTAGCTGAGTGTGTCATGCGCTGCTCACGATACAGACATAACTATAGCGTATTTAAAATACTGAAAGTTTTAAAACGGTCGATAACTCAGCAGAAATCGACCAATATAGTTTTAGATCATCTGTATATAATAGAGCATTACAACTACTATAAGTTCTCTTAATTTGGGAGCTATTTCCCCAATTGATTATGCCATATTTTAAATTTGAATGGAAGCTGGCATTATAAAGAATAAGTAGAACTTCAGTACTACAATTATTAGACATACATTTTTGTCCAAAACACTGCTTCTTAGTTTCCCACAAAGCATTTGTATATGATCATTTCATTGTAAATGCATATCCAATGTAATGCCCCACATTTTAATGGATTCTTTAGGGAATATTTGAGGATTATCATAGAAATGCAAATTATCTGGGTTTCTTTTTAGCGTAAACCGGGTATAACACAATCATGGTACACTCCCTTTTTCTCCTTTAGTTTTGAAGATAATTGTATATTATTACATTTTTGAATTCTGCATAATTTTCTGAATCCAACGATACCAAGTAAGTGGCATTTCAAACGTCAATATTTTTTATAACATAATTTATAGTTTTCCATTAAGTGTGCCATGATGGTTCCGATTTATTCTAAATGACCCGTGTAATGCTAGAAAAATCGAAACCCCGTGAAAAATACTAAATTACGTGATTTATGAGCAAATAAAAGTTCACCAAAATGGTTTTCGGGGCCAAAATCAATTTTTTCAAATGGAACCATATTGGTACCTTGGTATCATTTATTAGTACTATTAATAAGGAATTTATTCATATGTCGTATTAAAATGTGCGAAAATACAAATAAAATTACAGCTAAAAGAAAATACAATTTTGTTCTAATTACATGTTAAGAAGTAACTAATTAAGGTGGCTTTGAAAACAATGAAATATTTAGCTTGTCAAACATTTTTTAGTATACCTGTGTTTTATTGTGTCTTTAAAAATTGTTTAAAACTCTTGTTAATTGTGTTCAAAATGCCGCAAATACAAATACAAAAGATGAAAAGTAGACATGTTAATTATTTATGGGGAATGTAGAAAAAATGCCGTTGTGGCTAGACACCTTTATGCCGAACGATATCCTGATAGACAGTGTCCATCGAGAAATTATTTTAATCGCGTTAAAAATCAATTCCGAAGTGAGCCCAACAATGATCCCGAAGAAAATTTCCGGTGAAACCGGAAGTGAAAAAAAATCACTTATATGTCAAAAAGTGCTGCTTATTATGTATATAAGATATCCCAAATTTCAATCAATTATCTTGAAAACTAAAGAAGAAAAGGGGGGTGTACCATGATCCTGTTACACCCGATATAGTATCGAAGTGGTTTTGTTTGTGTTTAAATATAATTTATTTTTGCCCGTCCATTTAATTATCGTATTAAATAATTGTTTTATAGTTATTTTTAATTTATCTAAATTGTCTTCCATTATAAGAATGTTAGTGCCATCAGCATAACCAATTATCAAAACTAGGTATTTTGTTTAAGTATAGAATCATATCGTTTGCAAGAATTATGAAAAGGAGACGACTCCAGTATAAATTCCTGAGGAAGATCTTAGTATCACTTCGCAACTATTATTGGACACACTATTAGATAATTGTACAATTTGTTTGATATGAAGGAACTTCCTTTTCATATAGGTAATAATTTAAGAAAAAAATCAATACTTTCATATTAATTGACAAAAATGTGCCAACGTATTTATTCAGTTATATTTAAAGATGGAGTGAAAATTTTTATAGAACTTAACCTATAATCAGATAAACAATTGTTCTGAAAATACATGAAAAACGTTAATTAATTACAGTCTTTCAGAGAAATAAATGGTAACTCCATTAATATTTGATATTTTGGAAATCTTTTTCTAAAAATTTCTACATTTTATTTAATAGATCATTTTTTTCGAATATTTTTAAATTCCTTGAAAAATAACTCAATGAGCACGAAGTCGCGTCTTTGACAATAATTTTGAAATTTTAAAATGAAATATTATGGAAAAGGCAGAGTATCAAAAAAGCTGTATTTTATCGATACCTAAAATTTTATTTATAGGTAGCACATTTTCCGAGATATAACGGATTAAAAGCTGATGTGATCAAAAACTCATTAAAATGTGGGAAATTTTTTAACATAATTTGGCAAATCTCCAAAACTCTTCAACATAAATTATTCAGATTTCAGTGAGTGGGTTACAATGGACACATAATGGACTACATACTTGTTTCAATTTTTTCTGCTCATATTCGCAATTCAAGCGAGGGCCCAATATATTTGAATCGTATACTAGGGGTGTCAGGAAAAGCAGAGAATGTTTTAAACTCAAAATAATTGGGACAATAAAGATCTAAATATCTTTAAGTAAATGATAATTGCATATAATATCGATTTGTTTTTAATATCGCGATCAATATTATCAAAATATTATGTGCTTGCTCTTGGATTCTATACCCAGCTTTGAAAAATGGCACTGTCAGAGGGATTGGCTATGTATCCACGTTTTTTCTCTAAATGTAACCCCTTCCCGCACTCATATACAGTAACAGCACGCAGCGCACGTACTGTTACATAACATGTCCAAGTAGCACAGGTGCCTTCACTGGTTCCGACATTGTCTCATTCGATTCTCGTAGGGCGCATGTTGTTACTGTATATACGTCCCGCACAGCTGCTGCTTAAATTTTGAGGGGCGTATAATTACTTAATGTTTTCATGCGTAAATGTTACTTTTCTCGCATTTTATTTGAAAAGAAGGAATAGTAATTTTCTATTTCACAAAACATTTACATTTATATTATTTTTATATCGACTCAGTGGTGTGAAGGGCAGCAGCTCGTGTTTCCACTCAGACCGCTCAGGTTTAAAACCGGGTCGAACTAAATCGATGAGGTGTAGGACGAGCGGATCTGCTCGTGTCGAACGAAGCGAACGAGTCACACAGAATATATCGATTTGATTGTCGATAAATAGGTACAAGAAACAATTATTCAATTATTTATTTAATTAGTTAATGATAAATAAGTGAGAAGAGGTCAGCGACAACAGTTTACTGCCAATATTGCGGAATCAACGAACTCTTTAAAATTAAAATAATTCAGTATTTTTGATAATATTGGCACCATTTAACCAGTTTGTTGACTTTTTGATCAATAGAAACGCCTCCTGGTTTACATAGATGACACCAATGATGATATCTCTCTCATTGGGATTTCATACTTTTCCGAACATTAAAGCCGGCCAAAATTATTTCTATTTTTGAAAAAGGCGATAAGCAAGATATACAAAACTACAGACAAGTATCAGTTATCAACAATCTGAAATTTTACTTTATGAACCAATTTTTAATCACGTGAAAAATCAGATTACGGAATTTCAGCATGGTTTATAAGTGAAAGATCTACCACAACTAATCTGGTTTGTCTTACTCAATACATAACTACTGCCTTTGAGGGCAATACACAGGTCGATGTTATTTATACTGACCTTTAGAAAGCCTTCGATAAACTGGACTATAACATTTTACTAATGAAACTGGCCAAATTTGCTTTTTCGGAAAACTTACAGCAATTTTTCAGTACCTATCTCAAAAATAGATCAATGTTTATAGAATGTTATGGTCATCAATCAGCTAAATTTACAAATTTATCAGGACTGCTTCAAGGCTCTGTATTAGGTCCACTATTTTTCAACCTGTTCATTAATGATGTTGTTGCTGGTATCAACGTTTCATTAACTTCTCTTGAAACTCGCAGAAATGACATCTGAACTTATATTCCTTTATAAATTAATTCATGGTTTAATTGATTGTGGTGAAATTTTACATATGCTTAGTCAACATCTAGACAAAACATTATATTTTAGCTGCCCGTGCCTAGAACAAATGTCAAATACTCGCCTCTGTTTAGAATATGCAGTAATTGTAATAATTTTATCATGAAATCTTTAACTTCAGTATAGCTTCGATATATGTATAAATTAAATTTATGTTTTATAATTACGGTTTGATCACTGAAATTTTGTCTTTACTTACTCCTGCAATTTTTATATCTTGTTAACCCAAGCAGTACATTAAGTAGTCTCTACGTAGCAGCTACCATCAGTGAGACTTTAAAGGTTTCCAAAATTAACAACCGTTACGTAATGGGAACGATCCGTCTGCCAAGCATTCATCAAAATGGGGAATAGTTATTACATAGCAATTAGTATTCCAGAACCTTCGCTGTTATGTGTTGACGACTAGGTTATAACGTAAATGGAGCGTAACCAATTAGTAGAAATTACTACTTTTTGGAACAGGTTTTTAGTAGTACGTGAGCAAACTATGTTTTGCTCTCTCTCTCTCCCTCGTTCGAATAGCAAAATATAATGTGTTGCAATTGGACTTACAGATTGTGAGTTTGAAGTTGATATGTCCAAGTTAAATCGATTGAATGAAATACGTAGAGGTAATAAACCATGCTGTTTGGCATTCACTCTGTGTGGAAATGAAAACAACTACCTATTTTCTGTAAAATGTTTACGTGATACTTCGATAAAAGAGATGCGCTCTCTAGAAAATTGTTTTTTTTCAAAAAAAAATAAAATGTGTTCAAAAATTATGTGTACACTAGAAAATGCAAAATTTTTGATGGAAAACTCTTTTTTGTTTATGTGTTATGAAGTAGTAATAATCTATTTATAAAATATGTTTGCAAATGACCTTATTTAATAAAAAATTGGTTTTCAGAATTATGTTTTTATTTATGCTAATATGACGTCATCATTTAATAATAGTTTACCAAAAAGTAGCAAATACGTCGAATGACGTCATTTTCTTGGTAGCTTTAAACTAGCTTTTACTACGTTACTACGTAAAGGTTACTGCAAAGTTCCCACGTACATTACGAATCTCACGTTTAAGTTGGTAGAGCTAATCCAATCTATACTCCATTCATTTCATATGAGCACAATTTTTTAACCTCAGCTCGTAGAGCGACCCTTTGTCGTTCTTCAGTTGTGTATAGTTCTCTGGTATAGGCGCGCGGTGCAATATATAAAATCACAAAATGTATTTATATAATACCGCGCGCCTATGCTAGGAATTTTTTTATGTGCTTATATAAAATGAATGTAGTATAGGTAAAAATAATTTCATTGTTTGGGATTGGCAACACATTAATGACTGACTAAACATCAACAGGTGAAAGATGAAAGTGTTATTAGTAAAAATCAAACAAATGATTTACTCCAGGATTTACCTTGAATACCAACAAAATTCAATGTGGCGAAAATTTCGATTGCCCAAAGTTGACACTATCATCCATATTTTCTATTATCTGATCATTCATGTATTCGTACATTTTGTAACTTCCCTAAATTAATCATTTATCTGAATTTTACGATTTTTTTCAGTAGGCGAAACTTTAATTAATAACAATTAATGGTAAATCACAAACAATCGCAATCAATTACGTTCTTTACTTCAACTTTTGTTGGTTCTTCACTGCAATGTCCGATTTTCCCGACAACTTTCCTAACCTGATTATTTATCCATTTCAACGAATATGGGTTAGTTCCGCATCAATCAAATAATTTGTTAAATTGTTAACTTCACTTAACTGTAACATAATTTTTCTATAAAAAAGGTCGATGAATGCCGGAAAATCTTTTTTGTTTTTACTGCTTTTCGACGCCATGTTCTATTAGTTCCGAATAAGAAAGTGTTGACTTAATGCCGCTAATAAGTTACACAACTTTAAAGCTCCAGAAAATGTCCCCATAACGTTACAGGAACTTTAAATAGAACACTTTCAGTTATCATTACTTTGAAGTGATTTTTTGGTAACGCTGTGCAGTCAACATTACTACTAATTATCATTTTAAAGTTGGAAATGCTTTAAAGTAATACAGAGTAGTGTCCGCGACGTTGTACATACTGCAGCAGTTACTTAAAAGTGTAATGACTATGCAGTATCTGAATTCAGTAGAATTTACGTAATTGTTACTACTCGGACATACCATTAGATGAATTTTACACTAAACTCGCAAATTTAGTGACAATGGGCCTTTTCACAAATTTTTTTTATTGCTTTATGTGATAGTGTTTTATAAAAAAAACTTGCCGTATTTTTTTTTTTTTTTTTTGAGCACGATTTCTATCGAAAAAAAAATAACAAAAGTGCGGAAATAAAGCGCGCGCTTTTACGTGACGTCACGCAACCCACCTTAGTGACGTCAAAAGGACTACGACCTTGAACATGACACATCGGTGTATTGCAAAGTTGGTTCCCTGCTTTTTGACAGTTGACGTCGAAATTGACTTTGACAGTCGTTTCTTTTTAGTTTGGATTGTTGTGTGTGGAACATGTTTAAAAAGTGCTTTGTACCAACATGTACAAATAACAACATGAATTGTCCAATCAAAATTTTCGTTTACGTTCCACCAGATGAAAATAGATGAGAAGCATGGTTTAAAATAGCCAAAGTTGAGAAGCAGTTGACGAAAACCAGAAACATTTACTGTTGTGAAGATCATTTTGATGTAAGAAAAGTAGTTGTATTTAGAAATTGATGCTAAATTATTGAAATTTTACAGTTAAAAGAAGATTCAGATTCACATAAGCAACTGCGTTGTCACCGTACGATGCTCTTGTTGACCTGGAAATTATTAGACATTAGTAAGTATAATTGAAATAGGAAAAAATATTGTAACAACAATTGCATGTTAAAATAATTATGTATAATATAATAATTTATAAATAAATTACACGAAAATAAGATTACTAATGACTTACCGTTTTGTTTTAATATTCCTGGCTTCTGCTGATAAATAATCCAAATTTGACATGTAAAACTCGTCCACCATAATAAAGTCAACTTTCGGCAGATTTTCTGCATTTCCTTTAGAAAATCCTGGCTCCATTTTCTTCCAATAATGTGCAGAAACAAAGCAAAACACGATTCGGAAATGAACACACAGAACATAACCACAAAACTAACCGTAAACAATGTAAAATGTGTCAGATGTGGTGTGACGTTAGTAGTATTAGGCGTTCTGGCAAATGCTACCAACATGATTCCGGTTTGTGTGACGTCACTCAGCTTCAAGGTCAAATGAGTGTTCAAATTGCCATAATAAATGTTTATTTTTTTATTAAACAATGGGAGACTTATATTTCAAACAGAGTTGCACAATGTGAATATCTATCAGTTAGCTTTCAAATAAACATATTTGTTTTGAGATTTCAGAAGTAGTGAAAAGGCCCATTAGAGTGTCTACTATATTAAAGTTCCGATGACAGTTCCCGTCAGTTTGGTGCTAGTTGGGAATTAGGTGTTTCTCTCTGTGATAAATGTATTTTGCAATTTCTACCCTCTAAATGGTATTTGTGTTTGTTGGATAGTATATAATAATAAATAAATAAATAGATATAGGAGTCTGTATACTTCACGAGGTTTACGTTAATATATCCGGAACAGTCACAGTTAGCAACGGCGCATGCACCATAATACCCCACTACAGTTATTTCTATTATTTTGAATCAACAACTTTCGGCACAATGTTACTGAAACGTTTATCATCCGTCTGAGAATGTTTTACCATTTTTACTACTTTTCATGAAGTTATCTTTTTGTTTTTTTGGAATGAATTCTCCCAAAACACATTAAAATGTTCTTACTATTAAATAGTAACTTGTATCAAATGTATTTCCAGAATTTGGAATATTAAATTCAGGGTCGCTGAGTAAGAGAGCACTGACCCCAAGGGTAAATAAAATTTATACCTCAAATCAAATGAAGATATGACATTTCGGTTCTCACCATTAAATTGGGATCAAAGAATTTACATATAAACTTCTTATCAGTTTCTTGTTAACGTTTATCTCAACTGAGATACTCTCTTGTATCTTGCATAGGCTGTTGTTTAGATGTGGCATTTATGCGTGATTTTGTAAGAAATTGCATCCATAAAAAATCTCCGGATTTCGAAATCGGACAAACCAGAGCTAATCTTATTCATATTTGTTTAACTTTGTCAACCTAATTGTACACTTAGGACCAGTTTATCAATGTTAGTTAACTCCAATTACAAGATAACATACAAGAAAACAATGAACACAACAGTTGATTTTTATTTGATAATTTGTATTTTGTACGGTAGTATAATGATGAAATGAATTTGAATTTGAGTGGTTAACTAAGCGTTGATAAACAGTGCATGCAATTGAGAGTATTAAAGAAAAACAAAATATTACATAATAGGGTCCTACGATGCTACACCCCCACCCTTAGACGGCCTCCGCCGCTATATATTATTGCGTAACGCATTTTCCCATCTACTATCTACTTTCATACGAGAACAGACAGAACCGCTTATCTTCATTCTGTACTTAGCCGCTTCAGCTTAAAGCGCGCGTTCAGTGGTCTCAGTCACTTTTAAAAAATTGTACACGTTCTGCTATTTCTTAATTACTACACAAAATCAAAACAGTGAAAAAAATAAACTGTATTAGTGTAGACAGTGGATTAAGAATATGATCCTGTTAATATGGTATTCTACCTCAGGGGGTGAGGTGTAACTATATATTCGCGTGCATAAAGTGACTTAAACTTTATGAGTGCAACATTTACAGTGTACTGTGGGCAGTGTTGACAGGCGGACACGGTGTGTCCTGCTGCATTCGTATAACACCATTTCCACATTTTTTTTTAACTGGTAAGTTTAATTTTATTTTAATTTATGGTAACATTTTTTAACGTATCTTGTATTTAAAGTTTAAATACGTTTAACATGATAATAGCAAATTCTACGTCAAATCGTAAGTACTTCATGCTCTTTTAAGATCAATCGAACATCCTTCGAGATTTTTTTTATCTAGTCGAAAATAACTAACTAATAACAACCTAATGATTAAACAAGTTTAAGTTTTTTATTTGGGGACATAAATTATCTGTCTTGGATATGTACATTGCTCTAAGTAATTTATATATTTTTATATATATATATATATATATATATATATATATATATATATATATATATATATATATATATATATATATATATATATATATATATATATATATATATATATATATATATATATATATATATATATATATATAATAGTGTTTAAGCATTTTACGTCATCTCAAATAATCGTCACGATATTTATATTCTTGACTTTAACCCTTGGTTCATACGTGAGTGTACATACATACATATATATATGTATGCATATATATATATAAATACATATAGAGAAGATACATAAATAAATATTTACAAATTTATTATCTTATCTTGTGTACTACATCGATTATTTATGTATGTTAAGAAAAATAAAAAAAAATGAGTTGTTACTATTTCAAATGTTGACTGACCTACTAAAACTTGTCATACTATTAGTGAAAGATGAAGAAAAAAATTGATTTATGTTAGTTTTATATTTAAAAGTAAAAAAATAAAAATGTTTCGGGGCTGCCGATACCCTACATTTTATTTTAAATTTCTTCTACATTCACTTTCTTTAGTCGTGACCAATCCTTGAGTAAAATAATCATCTAACATGTTCTAATAATAGAAGACTAATAGATTCTATCACCTAATTAAAATATATTTCGTATTTCACCTGATGGTGTTATAGTCAATTTCACGCCTGTGGTTAAATTTGGTTTAAAACAGTAAACTCGCGTATATTCCGTTATTCTGGGCTACCTACATATTGTTTCGATCTGCTTTTTTTATGAATCATACGAGGTTCTCTGACCAATAATGTTGGTTTAGAAAGCACTGCCAATGCACCGATTTGGTAACCATTATTAATTTATTACCACGAAGACAATGGCATATTTAGATATTTCAAGGTATATTCTTATTTAATTTAATGAATAAATAAATTTTGAAGTTTTATTTAATTAGGTTTTAATTTCTGCATTCCATTAATGCAAGTAGTTTATTTTAAATTGTAGTAGCAACATAGTAGGTATTATATATACAGTGAGCGTATTAACAAAAATAAATCAAAAACTCTGTTAATGAACAAATAAAATTATTAAATTAATTGTTCGAACTACCATCCACCGGTTTCTTGACAATTAGCAAGTCGTTTTGCAAATCCTTGTACATTTTGAATTACTGTGGCTAATTTTGCGGATTTCATCTCTATTTCGATTGTTTAAATGTTGCGATCTGTTGACATAAACAAGAGGAGGAAATCACTGGCCAATTTTTTTACACTAAAATACCACTTCCAGAAATATCACAAACTTCCTAGTATTTCATCGAAATTCCTCTGGACTACCACAATCTTCCTGGTATTTTATCGACATACCATGGACCAGTAGTTTGCTGAAATACCTAGTATTTTACTGAACTACCATACGAACTTCCAGGTTTCAGCCGTAATACCATCGAATTTCCTCTGAAATTCCTATAATTTTTCTACTTTCTTAAAGTAAAACCAACCGGATTCCTGCAATTTGCCACTTGTTTTTATCTCATTCAACTATACACTATGACTATGTCGAACAGACTGATACCTATAATGTCGTGCTAATTATGTAACAACTTTCGTATAATATCACGGACTGCAGAAAAAATTCCGCGCACTTCCACACACGCTTCCACGGATTACCAAAAAATTTCGCAAACTTCCACACACTTTCATAGAATACCAAAAAAATTCACAAGCTATCAAACAATTCTTTGAAATACGACGAACTTTCCAACACTTGTACACTAAAATACCACAGTGATTTCCTCCTCACACAAACCTTTGAGTTTAAATAATCCCATAAAAAATAATCAAGGGATGTAAGACTTGGGGACTTTGGGGATTGTTCTATTGGTTATCGCCCTCCAATATACCTTCAAGGAAAGCAGTTATCCAATGAATCGTGACCAGGACGTGCAAATTGGATAGCATTATCTGGAAGGCCAGGATCATTCTCATTCGAGAAAAATTCTGCAAGTGCGGGTACAAGTTCATTTTTTAAAAACCCTGTGAGGGCTCCCTCAAGGAAGAAAGGATTTAATATCTTGTTATTGACTACTCACATGTGCACAAATCCGTCATAGTTGCACAAAACTGCATTCGGCAGTTGGAGTCATCCTCGTTGGGTTCCTACACAAGTTGAATTCTGTAGAGATATTTTCTTTTTTAAGTACACGTAGTACCGTTCGCTGACTAACTTCAATTTCTGTCAAACCAGTCGAGATGTATTATAAAGATTCACTTCCATACTTAACAAAATGTCAATCTTATTTTCACTTACTTTTGAACGACGAGGATTAATATCTCTAACATGTCCAGTTTCTCTAAATTTACACTCAACTTACTGACTGTATTGGCTTATAGGTCGATCTGGATATTTTGCATTAAGCAAATTGTATATCTCTTACTAAGTTCTAGTCTTATCCCCACATCCAAAAAAAAAAAAAAATTGAAATTTCTATCCATTGGGTCACTGCTAAATGTGACGTATTAATTAAATTTCAGTGAGTTTTGTAAAACTAATACCTAACGTTGGTATAAAACTGAATCTTTTCTGAATGTTTGATTTATATTTACTTGATATGTAAAAAAATAAGGCATTACGAAAAACTGAATCTAATAGTTTTATTTTCTTTGCAACAGAATTTTTGATTAATTTTTTGTTAATAATGTAATTAGGGTTTTCATTAATTTCCAATTGTTTTTTGCACAAACATTTTCATATATAAGGTGTCAAAATTGTTATGCTGTCATTTTGACAATTAAACGATCTATCAAAATTAAGAAAGAAATAGGGGGTTGTCATTTAAAAAAATGTCAATGACATCATTAGTCGAAAACAAATGATAGGTGGAAATTTAATTTGATACTAAAATGTGTAATTTTATAAAATAATATCGACCTGTTCGAGGATGTTTTTCCAAAAAGGAATTATATACCTAAATATAATAAATCTGCGTGGTACAGAATGGGAATGAGTAGGCTTTAAATACAAAAAGAGAAAATCCCAATGGGTAATTAAACTGAAAGGATTTTGTAAAAATATCTTTTATTTAAAACAAATGAATTCTTTTGTATACTTGGCGATAATCATCTTCTTTTAAGTATAGTCTTCCTTGTGGTTAGTACACAATTAACGCATATTTTGTACAAATATATTTAAATAAACTATCATGCCTAATCTGCAGACAAATTTTTTAATTTAATAATTATTTTAGCATTATCTGTTTATATTTAAGTGACACTGTCGCCGGTGTAATTGTAAAGATAACAAAATAGTAAATAGATTAAAATTATTTTTGTCGTGAGTTGCGAATATGAATTGCGCAATGGGCTGTTTTGAATCGCATCCTTGTGCATTCATTAAGATGCGCGGAAGTTCGACATTAGACACTTGAAATTGTTTCAATCATTTCAGTTGTTACCTACAATCATCATAATCAACTAAAATAACTTGCACGTGCGATAATCAATACCTAATTAAAATATTGCTGTCACAAACTGCGCAATGGAAACTGTAATTATGTACTTACTATCGTATCTCCGATAAGAAATTAGACGTAACTAAGAGGTAACAATATCATCATTACAGGGACTAGACTAAATGATGTTGAAAACTATTTAAACTAATATTCCAGGTAATACAAAACCAGGTAGACACGACTTTCACTTTTTTAAATTCTTTCTGAAAGTTCCTTAACGATTTCGGGTTCGTCGGAACTGACCCCAACTAACACATTTTTTTTTACACTACTGATTCTGTATAAAATTCTTTTTCTAGTGGTGTATCACTTGATGAAAATTGTTTTCAAGATGACGTCAAAAAAACTATTTTATTGTCAAAGCCAATTGGCCATTAAATAATACTTACAAATTAAATAGGCAAGTGGGCCATGGAAACAATTGAAAATGTTGACAACTCTTATTGTATTGAATTCCATAAGCAGTAGTATGTTGAGCAGTATGTTTATTTGTTTAATTAAATATTTTGGCAATATTGATAAAAGAAAAGTCGTAGCTTGATAATTTAATAGAAACCCCTAATATTTACCATCGTTTAATGTACCAAGGATATACAAAGGGTCGTTATTATATTCTCGGACTGGGCATTAAAACAAAAGTCTTGAGCAGCAACAACAAATTATTTTTCAATATGCTTTTAAATACAGGTGTTACATCGTTTCAATAACATCTTTAATCCGTTGTAAAAATACTCATTTAATTTCTCCACAAAATAACCCGCAATAGCTGCTACAAGTTCGTCATTGTCCCCGATTTTTGACCCCCTAGGTGTTTTTTTTTTGAGATTCGGAAATAAAAAGTAGTCGCTGGGTGTTAAATCTGGACTATAAGGCGGATGTTCAATTTCTTCAAAGCGACAGCATCACCTTTTTCAAATCTTGATTTGTGCACTGCTGCATTTTCGTGGAGCAGAAAAACACCTCGCGTCAGTTTTCCGCGTCTTTTCACTTTAATAGAATCTCTGAGGCTATGCATTATACTTGAATAATACTCTCTCGTTACTGTACTAGCCTTCTTCAGATAATTAATATACAGAAAAATGGTTGTCAATATTTTTCCTGCAGAAAAGGATCTTAAAGTTCTTGGAAGGGCTGGCGCCCTTGAAATGCCACTGTATCCACTCTTGTTTCGATTCAGGATCACAATGAACCCACGTTTCATCTCCAGTGACAAGTTGGTTGATAATTAAATGTGATTCGTCTGCACAAAGCGCCAAGAATTGTTCACACGTCTGTACCCGAACACGTATTTGGAAGAGCGAAAGCATTTGCGGAACCCATATTACACTAACTTTTGTCATTCCAAGGTAGCCATGTAGAATTCTGAAAACCGTGATTTTTAAAACTCCTAATAAAGCTGCTAATTGCGGCTTCTTTAATCTTGTATCTTGCAGTACTAGACACTTGGTTTTCTCAATAATATCTGATGTGATCACGTTAACACGGCGATGTGGTTGGATACATCATCCAATAATTCTCGACCACATTTAAACAGTTTTGACCACTCGCAAATAGTTGACTTGGAAGGACAATCATTTCGTACAACCCGAATACGTTTTGGAATTTTGCCTTGCTTTGTAAAGAATTTTATAACAGCATAATCGATTTTATTGATTTTGAAAAATTAACAATACGCGACAACACAAACTGACAGTGAAATTAATATTGTTGCAATTGTTCTGTAAATTGACATACTAGTTTCCAAGGCATATGTGAAAAAAAAACTTACTGGAAAATTGTATCAAAATTTAAAACTGTCCAGTCCGATAATATAAAAACGATTCCTCGTAGTTTCAGTCGACGCATCACGATCTGCTAGTAAAATAGCAGTTGCCATAAATATTCTAGTCTTAAAAATATATGGCATGATCTTGATGTTCTTTTAAGTTCGTAACACCAACACCAAAATTTTAAGTGTATAGCTAGAATCCTTATAATTATTGCTTGTTTTCATTATAAATTGAAATACAGTCAAATGTATTACGAATATTATTCATCACTATTGATATCATCTTTCGAAGGCATAAAATTGGATATGTTTTAAGTTTATTGGAACATTGAATTTTTGTGGGGTTTGTTCATTTTTACATTTATACTATCACTTCAAGTGTTTGTCATGTAATAATTTGGTACGGTGATAATATTTTCTGAGCCACCATTGAATTTATTAATATCATGACTTAGTTTTTAATAAGTATCTCCTTTATAAAGTGCTAAAATTCGTCTTTGTTACAGATGGACAAAATGTGGAAGGAATTTATTTTGGTCTGTGCTGTCTTGGATGCTGTTTTTGGTGCATCTTTATTTCACTGCCATGAGGGATCTACTTGCCATCTAGAGACAACATCTTTCGAATTTTTGAGCAAATTTACCCAAAAACAGTATCGCACTATAGTGAGTTTGACAATGTCTAATGCATCTATTAATAAAGTTGATCCGAAATTAAAGTATCTGAAAAATCTGCAATATTTGGATCTGTCTCACAATAATGTTCAAATCTCATCAATTCCCTCATTAACAAATTTGAAGATTTTGAGGTTAAATGGAAATAATTTGAAATTTATAAATCTGACTGCCCTTCCGCAAAATATAGAAACGTTGGATATTTCTCACAATCTTCTTGGTCAAATTCCTAGAGACTGGAGATCTTTAAAGTCATTGAAAACTTTGCATTTATTCAAAAACCCAGTTGACTGTGATTGTAATAACGTGTTAAATTATGAACGATTGATAAAAAGTGGTATTGTAGTACCCGAATCTATTACGTGCCATTCTCCAAAAAAAATATGCTGGAAAAGACATAGGTGCTGTTAATTGTTCATTAGACGATATAATGCTTTACGATGAACCTGATTTAGGCTCTGGTGATATTTTTGAGGGAGACGCAAATGAGGATACAATGAACATCCCTTTCGTTCAAGAAAAGGAAGATGAAGAAGTGCAAGAAAATAACACCATTATTGATGATAAACTACCAGAAGATGATTTCTTGGCGACTCAGCCTTCAGAAGACTCATTGGATGAAACATTAGAAGAGGGAAGTGGCGACGAAGGAAGTGGCTTTGGTACAGGTATAATAGGATGCATTGAAAATTGTAGTACACCTGGACCAGTTGGCGCTAATGATGAAGAACATGCCTCACCTTTGCCAAGCGCTATCGATCAAACCAAGATAATTTTAGATGATATTAATTTGTTTAAAGAAGATGTAATTACCACTACAACTACTACCCCTACAACTACTACCCCTACCACAACTACTACAACAGAGATTACCACCACCACTACAAGTGTTCCTATTGTAGAACCAAAAGTTCTTAAAAAAGTTCAGACTAACATAGACACACCATTAGCAAAAAATGGTGACGTTGAATTATTCGAAACAGGTACGACAACCGGAGAACTGGAAAGAGCTTCGGCAGTACCGAAAAATTCGACTGCAGTTTACGCCATTGTTGGTGTCGGTTTATTCTTAGCTGTTGTATTTACAATTTGTTTCATTAAAAACCACAAAGCTAGGAAGAGGACTAATAGAAGGCATGATATACCTAATCTAGGTGAAGAAATGAAACCTTTAAATAAAACCTCTATAAACGAAAAACCTCTAAGAAATTCCTCAAACATTCCCGAACACATTCCATTGATTAATGGGCAAAATGGTAAACCAAAAGATGATGCACCGGTTCTTAAAACATTTACCACACTTGCTCACCCGGAAACAGTACATGAAGAAGAAGAAGAACCAGAGCAAGAATACATCCAAAACGATATACCAGAGGTAGAGGTCCGACAAAAGTCAGTACCAGAATTGTTAACTCCTCAACGTGAAAGAGTCACTATAATAGAAACAGAAATTCCAGATTCAATTCCGAAGACACCTTTATTAGTCCATCGTCAAAGAAATAGTGACGGTGAAATAGTCACCACCCTGGTTCCTTAATGAGACTAGTGATGTGAATACCTCAGTATTTATTACCTATCAATAATTTTGTGATAAAAATTAACTTATTATGCGGTCGTTCCTATAATTTAGTCCTCGAGAAATGAGAGTTTCTTACGAAAAGTATAATTTTTGACTGTTGCAGACATATGTACGTGTATATGTATACTACCATATACACTTATTTTTATGTGTTTATTTATAATTGTTGCCAAAGTAATTTTATTGAATAAACTAAATCAATATTGATATTGCAAAATATAGTGAAAGTTTTCTTCTGCCGATACATAGCGAGGTAAATGCTATTTCTTAACATACAATAAAACTTGATTTTTATGAATTTACGAGATCTGTGGATCTCTTGAGGTAGGTATACTAATTAATGTGATTTTATTTTTTATTAGTTTCTCATTTAGCCCCATTATTCATAAAATTAGATTTAAAAAAATCGAAATGTTACGCAAAGACGGGCTGTGAAAATCTGTTGACCTGGCAAAGAAGATTGGTTATTATTGTTTAACCTTGATTGATTGTTTTATTAACAAACAAAAAAATTGCCAAATCATAATTTTGCAATACTCAATGATATTTGTATATTTTTCATTCAGTCGGCTGGAAACATATTTTCTCCCTGCTGCATAAACTGACAAATTTAGCGCTTGAACAGTCGGTCGACTGATGCTTGTTGCGAGTTTATCTCGGATTTATTAAAATTTTATAATTTTAATGAAATGAATAGAAAGAACAGGGTAGCAAAGATAGTTTTTTATGAACATGTTATTTTAATTCAATTATTTATCCGTTTTGTTTTTTATTGTATAAAATTTTTAGGCGAATAAAAAATTATACAAAATATCTCTGTTGTGTTTTACTTAGATAAACCCTAATTTGTAATATAACAATAAATTTGTCCTGTCAAGATATTTAAAAATAATAAACTGCAAAGGTTATATATAATTCCTAAATAAATCATGAGCAAAAAAAATATTTCTTTGACATGTACTAGTTCAAAGAATTCAAGTGGATTACTATTTTTAGCTAATGTGAGCATTCCTTCAAGATCTAAAACTAGTTAAAACGACTAATGTTTTGTTTTAATATTACAGATTAATTTATATGCATTTAGTTATTGTATTTTGTGGTATATGTTGGGCATATGCATTCAACAGAAAACGGAGACTTAGTTATTTTGTTTAAATTACTAATAGTTTTATCGATATTCGGGCTAGAAATTTATGATATACTTATAATAAATTTTTTATTGTTCAAGGCATAATAAATCTTAGGATCCAAAATACATTAATCATGTGAAAACTGCCACAGAAATAATGTTTATTTTACTGAACAACCTCTAAATTACTTTTTCTCTTAAAAAAAAAATCTTTTACTATCAATTTTGCAAAAAATCTGAAAAATGGTGTGTTATTTCAGCATCTCGTGTTATTTCAGAATCTTGGAATTTAAATTTATAGATTTGGTAGCAGCCAAATAATTCAGTTTTCAACTTATTAGGAATTATAAGTATTAGCGATACTAGGGCTAAAATAATGTCTTAGGGAGGTAAGTAACGAAACTGTGAGAATATACCCAGAATGCGAGAGTTTTTCACAACAATAGTTACTATACGATAAAGAAAGGGAAAAAAAATAAAAAAAAAAAAAAAAAAAAAAAAAAAAAAAAAAAAAAAAAAAAAAAAAAAAAAAAAAAAAAAAAAAAAAAAAAAAAAAAAAAAAAAAAAAAAAAAAAAAAAAAAAAAAACCCCCCCCCCCCAAAAAGGGGAAAAAGGGGGGGGGGGGGGGGGGGAAAAGAAAAAAAAAAAAAAAAAAAAAACCCCAAAAAAAAAAAAAAAAAAAAAAAACCCCCCCCCAAAAAAAAACCCCCTCCCCGGGGGGGAAAACCAACCGGGCCCCCGGGGGTTGGGGGGGAAGGTTCCCCCCGGGAACACGGGGCCCAAAAAAAAAAAAAAAAAAAAAAAAAAAAAAAAAAATATAAAAAAAAAATATATAAAAATAAAAAATAAAATTAATTACAAACGGAACCATTTCAGGTAAATATTGAATGCACAATTATGATTGTTTGATATTTGAATACCACCTGCAGTGTTGAGATATGCATTTTCACTGGTTATATGAACATCTTTAGCTTTCACTGACGATGATGTTGACGAAATGTTCGGTCCATTAACATTAACTGAAGATGTTGACGCAGCACTTTTTCCTCCTTTATTAACGATTCCGGCAATGAGCCTCTAAATTTCGATTTTGTTCACTGTGAACTCCTTAATATAACCAGAAGAAACCGCGAAGGATTTCCAACCTACTTGACATTTAAGCTCATCCACATTCATGCCTCCAATAGATATAATTGTTGCAGACGATCACCTTTATCTGCATCTGGTAGGGTCAAAAAATGTGCTACAAGAGAAGGGCATCTGCCAAAAGTATTAATCCCAACGACTTGTTTGATGCACTTTCCATTGGTATATTTCAGAAACACACTATCTGTAGTGACATTCTTCGGACCTAACGAGAGGTATTTAAATTTCTGACACATTCAATATTTGGATCGTCGATAACTGCAAATTTTCGACCCTTGTCAGTTTTCAATGGGCAGATGCTAATAATCAGGACATAACCTTCTCTTGTGATGACATTCATACACAAATTGCACATTTCGTACCTCCTTCATGAACCAATTCCAATTTCCAATTTAAAGAATTTATTCCGTTATGAACCAAAAACACCACTAATAGCGACAACTTTCAAAAATAGAAAGTATTATCCGAAACATGAATGAAAAACTTACGTAGATTTTCTTCCATTAAAACTAAAGACTCTAGGTTCAAAACCTTTCTTCGGTCCTTTCATGAATGCATGCCATTTGTGGTAGGATGCTAAGTTTATTCAACTTTTTATTCTCATTACTGATTCATAACACTCTGGATCTTTCTTTTCCATCCACAACACTATCTGGCAGAAACTTTTTCTTTATTTCTAACCATTTTCAACTATGAAAATTATTAACTAAGTGAACTCTCAAACAAGCTTGTAAACAACTGAGAACAAAATGTATTAAAAAAAAAAAGATTTAATTTTAATTGCCACCTTTATTTTTCAAGTCATTATGCAGGTATAATAAAAAAATACATGATACACGTGTATAAGTACCTGTAAAGCACTTGCAATGTTAAGGGAACTCCGCTTCGTGTCGTGCCCTTAAACTTGTTGCGCATGCTTTAAAGGCTTACTTATACACACATCATAATACACTATTTTTAACACTAGAGATTTAAACTTTCCAAAAACGTGAAATTTTAATTTGTTTCTTGATATTTTAACTTAATATTACATAGGGTTTTTAAAAATTATGTAGCCCTTCAGAACTTTTGTAAAGAAATAATTCGCTTTGAACAGGAAAGCAGAATTTTCTGTAGCACGATTTGCCATATTTTACCATACCAAGCAAGCATATCATATCTGCAATTTCATTGGTTGTCAGATTTGCTACTTTTTCGTTTTATTTTGTGCCGTCTATATTTTTTTATTACTAAATTGTGATACTATTTTTGCTCTGCACAGCTTTCTTAATTAATTTTATAATAATAAATATTTATTATTTTATAGTTAAAAAGTAACGGTAACCCTAATAAATATTTTAAAAATGCCAGATACGACCATTTTGGTTAGCACGGCAGAGTATTAGTGACGTGTTTGTCAAAAACTATTCTATATAATCAATAGATATCGAGGGGCTCTCGGATAAGCTTGTCATAACATAGGAATGTTGTCTGAATTCCAAGAAATCTAGATTTGTTTGTACCCAAGATATCTTCAGGATATCCTCCCTTTATGGTCTCTATAATCCTGATTTTATATCAGTGGCGACTGGTGGTATTTAGATTATACTTTGTCTTGGGGCATAGGACCCAAACAATCCTTAATGGCATAGCTATTAAGACTAAATGAAATAGTTTTGCAGACAAATAAATTGCGTTTGAAATTTGCGAAAAAAGTTACAGAAATATTCGTTCTCCTGAGTTATTTCTTTGTTTGTAAAATATATTTTTTTCATGATCAAGAAAAACTTTTGTCGACAGATACCAAATTTCAATAAAAAATATAGATTTTTTATAAAGTTACAGCTTTTTTAAATTTACACATCAAATGTTCATCTAAAATAAAATTTCGAAAGGTGGTAACTATACATGGTGTTAATTAAGTACGTGGACAAACTGTAAGTGGTAATTCTTTGTACGATCTTAAGACATAAAGTTCATATAAACATGTTCAAAAAGTCTAGGTTCTCGAGATACAGGGTTATACTTTTTTTCAGTTTTAAATTTTTCTTTTCTTATTTAAGGATGATAATTTAAATTCAGTACATACAATACTTTTAACAGTACCCATTAAATAAGGTTATTAACTTTTGAAACAATCTAGAGGGTCCTAATTTTTTTTGGGGTCATTTTACGATGACACTAATTTTGAGAATAAAATCTAATTAATTATTTTGTTCTTAAACTTTTTGTTTTCTTGATGTTTTTAATTATCTTGTACGGTTTAGAAGTTATTTGGCAAAAAATAAATGTTGTGCTTTGTTTTAACGATAATTAATTCAAATTCAGCACATCCATATAATACTTTTAACAATACCCATCAAACAATGTTATTAACTTTTGAAACAATTTACAGGGTCCACATTTTTTCGGTTCTTGACGCTAGGTTACAAATTTTTTGGGGTCTTGACCCCAAAAAGTTTGACCCCTGTAGATTGTTTCAAAAGTTAATATCGGTGTTTCATGGGTACTGTTGAAAGTATTATACGTATTGATTTTAAATTAATTATTCTTAAAACTGTATAAGAAAAATTTAAAAAAACTAAAAAAAAAATTATCATTATCTCGAAAAAATAGACGTTTTGAACATATGTTTATATGAACTTCTTCAGTGGTGTAGCGCTGGTTAATGGGGCCCCGGTACAAAATTTTCGCTGAGGCCCTCTCCCCTGTAGTTGAGTCAATAATAAAAATTAAAAAAAAAACAAACAGGTTTTAATTTTCTTGCATTGCTATGAACAAATTTGGATGGCATGATATAAATAATAGAGGCAGACTAGCATAACAGGGGCAGATAGTACAGTATACAGTTCTTACGTTGTAAACTTCTTTACATAACAACTCTCCACTGTTACACCGCCTTCACCACTGTTTCACCGCCTTTGTTTGTCTCCGCCAATTAACGTTTGATGTTTTTTTGTCGACACATGTTGTACAGCGGATTTACACATATGACGGTCTAAAGTCGCGCACTTTATATACCAACGCACCACTGTTACATGCAAAAAGATTATTTAATCTGTTTACATGTACTTACACATTTTTTGTAAGTACACTTTCAGAAATTATAAACTATTTTATTATTATTGTACCGCGCATTTTTCGGGATATAGTATTAGGTTTCAAATCCGTCTCTGGAATGTCATCCAAATTCCCTCTATAGTAATGAGGTGAATATATTGGGATATCAGAGAGTGACTAATAATTATTTCAGTCTCTTACAAAAATGCTTACATTTTTCAACTATTATATCGATTCAGATCAGTTAAAAATAGACTTTGGGTGAAAATATTCTCTAACATTTTCCATACAAATGAACCCTCGCAATAATTGTCCATTTACTTCATCGATTACATTATAATAAACACTGGTATCGGAGTTTTCAAATCTATGATAAATGGCTAACGGGTCAAAATATCTTTTAGGTTTGACTTGCCTCTTTTCTGGAAATATCGTCGTTCCGTATTGTAGCTGGTCGGTGGTCTTCTGGAGCACAGATGCAAAAATATTTTCGCTCAAGCTTCGTTTTTTGACGTTTCCACTCACGTAGTGATGTGGAACTAACTAGGATTAGAGGTCCTTGCGGGGCCCCAAATCCTCGGGACCCCTGTGCGCCGCAACGAATTGCCCTGCCATATCTACGCCACTGAACTTTTTGTCTTAAAATCATGCAAGGAATTACCGCTTACATTTTGTCCACGTACTTAATTAACATCCTGTATAAAAAATGAAAGTTTTTTCATGAAATTTGAGCTTTTGTTTCATAATTCTCCATTTTAAAATGTCGAGGTTATTTTCAAAAACGTGACTTCATGCCCATTCTGTTATTTTTTTAAGGTATTTAAATCTTTGAAAAAATAATCGATTAAATAAAATGTGGACATTTTCGGAAAATATCAAATATTAATTGTTGTCAAGTGCAATAGATAATATAAATGAATCGCTCATTTCAAAAACAACATAAGGGTACATGCACATTGGGGCTTGAATTATAGCGAGAGTAAAACAAAGTAATGAATTTAAATGAAGGCATCTATGTTGACGACGATTTAATAATCCAGCAAATACCAAAACCAGCTAGAAGTGACTTGGAAAGTTTTGCATCTATACGACTCATACATACAGTAGTATTTTGGGGCAAACTATTGAAATTTGCCTGATTACTTATTGATTTTATCTATTTTTATAATTTTTTTATTATTTTTTAACGAGGCGTTATCCTTAATAAGAAGTATACAGGGTGTCGCAACCAAGGCACCCTAAATAACTTTGGAGATAAAAACTTTTTGAAAAATTGGTGAAACACGTCGACCTTGTCTCCAAGAGGGACATATTTTAATGTAATACTTGTATATCTATCATCATCCCTCTACCCTACATGGCCACCCCCTCAAAAAATTCAAATGGCAAGGGGGTCGAGTGATACATCTTTTAAAAGGTTTTTCAATTCCCAACATAACTGTGTATTCTTTTAAACTTTTATCGATTCGTTCTTAAGGAAAATAATTTTATTTTTGATGATTACATACAATCGAAATCGTTTAAAAAATCTAAAATACATGGCACTGGGTATTGGAATTTATGAAAAAACTACATTTTTTAGTGCTCTCAAATCAACATGAGTTTTTTCGACAAAAAACACTTTCCTTGTGCGTTTAGTTTTAGAATAATAAAAGACTCATAAGTATTTGATAGTCCTTGAACATTAATTTGTTCACAACCAATTTTAAATCGATATACATTTTACCAGAGTGAGTTCCCAAAATAGTTTATACCCTTCAGGAGAGAATAGAAATGCCAGCATTTATTTTAAAAACGATAATGGTGCTAGAGCGCATATTCAATAGAAATCACCCAGATAGAAGGGTTGGTTCTCAGTATGTTTTACAATTATTGACAAAATTTATAGAAACGGGTTCTGTAGGAAACAAAAAGCATGAACCTCAGCGACCGATTAGGAATAAAGCAGTCGAAGTGGCAGTTCTGGGTCATTTGCAAATGGATAATACTCAATCGATCAGGAAAGTAGCTGGGGCTTCCGGTGTATAACGAAGCAGTGTTCATCGAATTATAAAGGCCCACAAATTCCATCCATATAAATTTAAATTGGTACACGAATTAAACTAAGATGATCCCGATCGTCGACTTGAATTCTGTGAGAGTTTCAGTGAACAATTAAACGGTAATGCCAATCAATTCGTGTTTTTCTGATGAATCGACATTTCAGTTAAATGGGGAGGTAAACAGGCATAATTGTAGGTATTGGAGTGAAACCAATGCACATTTGTTCATGGAAACTCATACCCAAAGGTCTCAGAAGTTAAATGTTTGGGCTGGTATCTTAGGGGATCACATTTTCGGGCCGTTTTTTATTCCTAACAATTTAAATGGCGAAAGGTACCTTGATCTGTTAGAAAATAACATCTACCCAGTGATTACCCAAATCCTCGAAGAAGACGCGAACTGTTCTTTCAACAGGATGGGGCACCCCCACATTTTGCTATAGCAGTCCGTCAATTTTTGGATAATCGGTTTCCTGAGCGATGGATTGGAAGAAGAGGTCCTGTGGAGTAGCCAGCTAGGTCACTCGATTTAACTCCCTTGGATTTTTTTCGGCGGGGACATTTGAAATCGAAGGTATTTGCAACAAAACCCGCATCTCTGGAAGAGTTACGTGAAAGAATTGTTCGATAATGCCGTTTATTGACTCCAGATGTGTTCAGAAATGTTCGTACAGAACTTCAAGACAGATTATACTACTGTATGGAACTCGGTGGGGGTCATTTTGAACAATACATACGATAATTTAAACTGCTTCTTTTATTTTTTTTCCCGAACCTAAAATAATGGAACAATTATTTCTCAGGAACGAATCGATAAAAGTTTTAAAAAATACACGGTTATGTAGAGAATTAAAACACCTTTCAAAAGATGTATCACTCGATCCCCTTTGCAATTTGAATTTTTTTGAGGGGGTGGCCGTGTAGGGTAGAGGGATGATGATAGGTATACAAGTATTACATTAAAATATGTCCCCCTTGGAAACAAGGTCGACGTGTTTCACCAATTTTTCAAAAAAATTTATATCTCCAAAGTTATTCAGGGTGCCTACTTTTGGTTGGGACACCATATATATGTAAAATTTGTATATTCTACAATATACGATCGACCCTACTTCTGCATTTTAAAACGTGGTTCATCATTGGCTCGTTAATATTAAGCTGTTGAGGAATGCACCTATAGTACGTATAAGAATATTACTTTTGGCGTCGAAAGAAAGGTCGACGGTTTTTCATTGAAAGTTGAAGATGAAATAGAAAGATCCGCCTTGTCTCTTAATGACGCGTGGAGCCACTTTCTTTCGTAAGGGGAGGAGAAAGTTAATTGTAAAATTTCTTCCAGCGGCTTTATGCTTCTATAAAGTATACTTGTTTGTCTTGTTCTGGTCATAAATTAAATAGATATTTGTAGTCGCCAACACAGTTGGTACTAGTACTACTTATTTTATACATTTATAATTCCACCATGACTATTAAATTTCACCAAATTACATCATTTCTTGTTACAAAGGTTTCCGTTAGCTTTTCTACTTAGATGTATTTTAGAAGTAATTATTTTATTTGCTTAATGTTTAGTACATTATCTCTCTACCTGAAGGTCATTATATGAGACTACTAATTACATAATTTGTAATTTAAAATGACTTTCAACATGTTGGGACGATATATTAAATGCTATAATTTAGAAAATTAGAATTAAATTGTATACATTACACAATTATGAACAAGAATATTTATAGGATGTTAACGGAAAATAGTAACCACATATAAATTATTTTTCGTATATCAGTTGATACGACTTACTGATTAGATAATAAAACAACATATTAGTTATTTCGTGTATAATTACATAACATTCATCTTGTAATTTTTGATTAATTCCTGTATCTTGTCAATTTATTATTTTTCGTTAAAAACAATTATTAATGTAGTTTCAAGTATATTCTTATTGAACAATTTGTCTATTTAAAAATGTCACCACAAGGTAAACTGTTTTTACACGTTTAACGAGGTCATATTGTCTGGTAAACATAATACAATATAAAAAGAGACAATTGACACATGAATCATGATCAAAATCATAAATCATTATTATGCTATACATGATATAAAACGGCGTTGAAAGACAAATAATCGGTTCTTTCCACCCCATTGAACTTCCTTGTTTAGATAAAAGTTATCTGTTTTGAACTTTTAATTCCGGTTAGACACAAATTATGATACAAAATATGTAATTTTGATGAGACATTTTTAAAACATTTAAATACTTAACTATCTTGCCAAAGTTAATTTAACATACAAAGGTAAAATTACTTTTTAAGAACTAAACTTAATAGGTATATTAAATTAATAAACATCTTTGCAAATTATTCATACTCGGAAAGCATTTACTTACATAATAATAACTTAGTTTTTGTTACCTACGCAAATATAAACAATGACGCAAATTTTCAAAGTATGTTTAATTTGTCATTGGAATTGTCATTTTTTAGATGTTAAGTACATTTGATAAGAAAAAAACATGTTTTACGTGTAAACTCTTTCGTTACCTCCAGTGGCGTGTAGAAATAAGTATGTGTTTTTTTATAATCAGCATTTCATTAACATATGAAGAGCAAACATTGGAAAACAGACATGTCACACCATATTTGGTTTATAATAGCAAAGAGAATCTATTTATCCTGGTAGATAAGGGAAAGCCTTCGCTATGTATATTTCTAGACTTAGCGAAAGCCTTCGATACGGTCTGCCACGAAAAATTATTAAAAATATTAGAAAATATTGGAGTTAGAGACTTACCTTTAAAATTAATTGAGAGCTACTTACAAGACCGCCATCAATATGTAAAAATTGATGACGCAGTAAGCGAACCAAAAACTGTCACTTTTGGGGTTCCCCAAGGAACTGTGCTAGGGCCACTGCTCTTTGTGTTGTATATAAATAATTTATTTCACATAAATATCAAAGGTAAAATAATAGGATTTGCAGACGACACTAGTATATTTTATGAAGGCGAAAATTGGGAAAATGTAAAAATACAAGCTGAAAATGATTTCAAAAACGTAGAATCGTGATTTGACCATCATTTATTAACACTAAATATTGAAAAAACAGTTTATCTAGCCTTCTCATCGTATAAATCAGGACAACCATCTTATTCTCAGATAGATATAGATAATGATCTAACAATAAAATCTGCTCCCACGGTCAAATATCTAGGAATTCTAATTGATCAACACCTGCGATGGGATGTGCACATAAAAGAACTGATAAAAAACTGAGATCTAAGATTTATAATTTTAAATATTTTAGGTATATACTAAATATTAAACAACTAAAAATGTTATACCACGCACTAGTAGAATCTCAGCTTCGATATGGCATAATAACCTGGGGAGGGGCATTAAACTGTTATATAGCAGACTTAGAAATTATCCAAAAAAAGAATAATAAAAATCATTTATAAAAAAAGAATCAACGTACCCTAGTGACGAGTTGTACAAAGAAGCTCAGGTTAAAGGCCCACCCAGTAAAAAATATAGATATAAAGAACCCTAATTACAAATTAAGAAATTGTGATAACTTGCCTGTTCCTAAAATGTTAAAAACTGCAGGGCAGCGTAGCAGCTATTTTTTATCGCCAAGAGCATTTAATTCACTCCCACCTACTATAAAACAGATTCAGCCTAAACATAAATTTAAAAAAACTAGTAAACAACACATATTATCTTTGGACAGAAAAGTGATACTTTCTCAGATTGATTTAAAAAATGTTGTCTAGGTTAAACTTCAAATTTTAAATAATACAATTCTATAAAATCTAAATTAGACAATATTTACCAGACTGATTAGTGCTTCATCACCTTCTGATTATCTTTTAACATGCATATATATGCATGTATGTGTATGTATTCATGAGCGTATAAGTATGTGTGTGTGCATGTGTAGGTGTGGGAGTGTGCATGTGTGAGGATGGATGTATGTATAGGTTTAAATATATGTGGGTATAAATTACATTTGCTTATTCTCTTGTTTCATGTATTTAAAATTATGTATATGCATTTATACCTAATAAAGCCGAATACTATTATTATCACTAATTTTACATTATAGTATAATACACAATCAAGTGTTATTGTAACCGATGAAATTTTGTATTCTTTTGCAAATAAATATATATTGTCTATCTTAACTTAACTATATATCATATATATGTGTGTATATATGATATGTATCTGAGGACATTTCAAAGTATGTATTAATGTATTTGCATGCATGTATGTGTGCATATGTACATGTGTATGAAATGTACTTTATCACATATATATGTACATATATTATCTAAAATTATTGCTATTATTTTATTTTTTAAGATTATTGTATTGTATATGTCTATATACTAGTATATAGGTGTGTATGTGGTAGTACATGTGTGTATGTGTGTATATGTGTGTGTATGTATGTGTGTGTGTGTGTATATATGTGTGTATATATGTATGTATATATATATATGTATATATGTGTGTATATATATATATATGTGTGTATATATATATATATATATATATATATATATATATATATATATATATATATATATATATATATATATATATATATATATATATATATATATATATATATGAGTGTATGCGTGTATACATGTGTATCGGTATGTATATGAATATAATCAAATGTACTATCCCACGCTCAAATATCTTTGATTGTGGTGTACCATGTTTATTTGTATAATGCAATTATAATTCCATTTATGTATTGTATGTATATATTAAAAATAAACATTATTCTATTATATTCTATTATTATTTTCAAAAAATATGCCCTAAAGTTTTACGAAATTCCGACTAATTAACCTGTGTGAACTATCGTAAATAATCAATGAACTAGACAATAAATTCTCTCCAATGGAAGTATTAAATGGAAAACTTTTAAAAAGCACTTTTGGTGTTATTGGACATGTGCTATTACATTTTATTAACATTTCGTTGGAGTACGGGTAATTCCCTAGGGAATTAAAACTAGTATGCTGGTACCTATACAAAAGGTTAATAACACAATTAACTCATGGGAATACAGACCCATTAATACTTTACCTGAAATGGAGAAAATATTAGAAATAGTAGTTTATCAACAATTATCTGAATATTTAAATAATAATAATATATTAATTACAAATCAGTCAGGATTTCGTCCGAACCACTCATGTGAAGCATCTTTACAGCTTACTGTAAATAAATGGAAACAAAACATTGATAATGGCCAATATGTAATAGCGGTGTTTTTAGATCTTAAACGTGCTTTTGAGACCATTGATCGGGAAATATTAATAAAAAAATTGGAAAGTTATGGTATCAGGGATATAGTTCTAAAATGGTTTAAAGATTACTTAAATGAACGAAAACAAATTACTAAAATAAATAATGTGTATTCATTGGAAATATCTAATGATTTTGGTGTTCCACAGGGCAGTGTCCTGGGGCCACTTCTATTCCTAATTTGTATTAATGATATCAACTCATATCATGAGTGTGACTTCATTAATTTATTTGCCGACGACACATTATTATCTATTTCAAGTTCTGATCTACATGAAGCCATTAATAAGATGAATCATTCTTTAGCTTCCATTTTTAATTATCTCAATATGAATAAACTAAAACTAAATATACTGAAAACCAAAGCAATGATTCTCACAACGTCCCATAAATACCATTTAATAGACATTGCTTAAGTAAATTTATTTATCGATAATAGTAAGATAGGGTTTGCATCCGAATTTAAATACTTAGGATTTATGTTAGATAACTTTCTATCATTCAATGCTCATTTTGATTATGTTTATAAAAAAATAACAAAAAAAATAACAAAAAGCTTTGTAGCCATTTTTTTTCGGTAGAACCGATGCCGGACAGTCCTCCCGTGACCTCTGACGTCTCACGGAAGTCGCGTCGGCGAATTAAATACAGCCACTTCTCAGAGTTACTGACTGTAGATATCAGAATCGTATGCCCTGAGCAGACGGAGAGAACCCAGAATGACCGCCTTCTGCATTTGACCTGCCAACCATTCTGCTGATTTTTAGCAGGCTGGTATGATTTTCAATTCCGAGAGCAGCGTAGGCTTTATCCATCCGAGTACGCCGATTATTAGGACGACCATCTTAACCGAGTAGCCTGGGTACAGCACTTGGAGCTTGTACGGGATATCGCGCTTTTCCTCCTTCAAGCTGATGTTTTTCTTTGCAGGGGCCGAAAATTCTATGACATACATCACCTTAGTTTGATGGTCGAGGAGGACTATATCAGGCTTATTGACGGACAACAGTTCCTGCAGATGATATCAGGAACCTCTATACGCCACACGCGGCTACGGTAGACCAAGGTGTTGATATCATCTTGGCAGGCCATAATGAATCCCTCGGTCTCCGACTTAAGCCCGGTTGACCTTGCTGTGGTTTATCGATATGCTGCTGAAACAGTTTCTCCTGTTCGGCTGCTCTAATTAGAGCTTTCAGGCGATTTGGCTGAAGTCAGTGACTGACTACATCAGCACCTCGCCGGCCACCTCGTTGGTGTCGTACAACTAGCGCCCTTTAGGAGCAACGTTAACATTAGTTTCAAATTCTTATTTGTCATGCCAAAGAACGTAAATCTTCAAATTGATACTATGAAAACTTATTGACAAATTTCATAATAAATTTGTAACTTTGAACACCCTGTATATCTTAAATCAGGAACATTTGTATAAGGCATGTTGGGCTCAATTGTCATATTTTAGTCCCTAGTATCTCCAGGTTCGAGATTTTAATGAATCACCTTGTACGTATGAATTATCTACTGAATAAGTGGGGCTAAGCAGGCCTTTGTAAAAACCTTTAAAAGTAACTGCCTTTGTTTCTATAAAAACATAATTATTCTCCTAACTAAACTAAAAAAAATTAAAATTAAACTAAAAAAACAGGTATTCCTGTGGTCTGTAGTAAATGTAGTAAATATATCAGACATTAGCATTGTATCCACAATTTTGATACATTTTTACTCTACTCACTTTCTGGTTTAATTACAAAAGGCCCTCACCAATAATGAATGCTATTTTGAGAAAGTGTCTCTCAACATTCTTCTATTCTTAACGGCAATTCCCTGGAGGTGAAGGTGAAAGTACACTAAATTCAATTTGTATTACATAAAGACCCAAGAATTAAGTACTCAATGAGTAAATGAAGTAATAAATAATTAAAAGTTAATAACATTCAACAATTTTATTTTAATTGATAGGGCGTTTTTTTTTTCGGTATATCTTTTACATGTAACTTTTATATTGTAAAGTAAATCCATTTGAGGATCTTCGTTTATCACAGTCATTAAAAAACATAAATTAAAAAGATCAGGTCCAGGTTAATTAAGCATAATTAAATGAAGGCATTTTTGAGTTGTGTATTAAACTAAGCTCTAAATCGATTTTCATTAAGTATTTAAATATCTATTATATTTTTAAGCAATTTTAGAGTTAATACAAGCCGTGTGCATATAATCTTCTTTAAAGGCCCGGTTTGTTAGGGCAATCCGTCGCGGAAAATTTCCTACGAAATTCGTCAACGAAATGCGCAGAAATCAAATTAATTGGATTAAAGCGAACTACGCATAGTTCTGACGAATACCGTCAGCAAATTCTGCGACGGACTTCTCTAAGGGCGAAAACACAACACAGTGGTGCGACGTCGCATCGCAGAAATCAACGACGTCGTAGAAATTTGCGATGCGACGTCGCTTAGTACAAATCCTGGGTGAAGCCACAATACTGCGGTGCGACGACGCATCGCAAATTTCCACGACGTCGTTGATTTCTGCGATGCGACATCGCACCGCAGTGTTGTGTTTTTACTTATGAGATCGGGAATGATTCTCTCAAGCAACACACGCGCAAATCACGGAAGTCTGGTGGTCTTTTATATGCGACTTATTGTCTGCTGTGCCAACAGGTTGCCTGTGTACAAGATTTGGTACATTATTTGGTTTTTATATTTAATTATAACACACATACATCAAACGTGTCGCTTCTGGTATAGGTCTTCTGTGGCCGTGCAATGAACGTTCATCGCATCGCATTGCGGTGCGACTTCGTTTTTGCGATGCGTCGTCGCACCGCAGTGTTGTGGCCTGCAACAGCCGTAGGACACGTATTTTGCGGTCCACATCTCACTAGAAGCGTCTTCTCTGCGATGCCGTGGCGATGAACTTTTAACGTTGCGTCATCGCATCGCATCGCCGTGCGACGTCGTTTTTGCGTCACGACGTCGCACCGCTGTGTTGTGTTTTCGCCCTAACAAACCAAGCCTGTAAGTACGTGCAAATTATTATAAAGTTTCGCTAAAATTAAACGCTTAAAGGCAGCGTACATCAGAATATGTGAAGCTGAACAACTGCGAAATATTCTCATGTGAGAGCTTTATCGAAGTGAGAAACTTAATAGACGATGGACTAGAAAAGTAAAACTCGCCATTTTGTGCTGGGAAGAATGGGTGGTCCTTAGGGATATATCTTAAGTTACTGGTATCTTTTTGTATATGTCAAATTCTAACTTATTTTCGCTATTTATAATTATTAATACATCTAAAAAATGGTAGTTTTTCAGACTTTTCAATTTCAAATATGAATTTAAATGACGCGAAACGACTATTTAATTTAGATACAAAGTTGTCAATATCAGCGACTTTTGTATTAAACACTGCAAAAATATCACCCACATACCTAAGCCAAACCCTTCTTTTGCTTCCGTCTCTAATCTGTTCATAAGGAGATTAGCAATGTGAATTGTGACAAAGAGTTAGAATTTGACATACAGAAAAGATACCAGTTTTTTTTTAACTTCCCCAAGAGGTTTGAAAAAGAAAAGGTATTGATTAAGGATATAGCTGTGAGTAATGGATATTCTGTAAGTTTAATTGATAAAATAATTAGGAAACGAAAGTTTAAAGAGTCGCTTCGAAATTCCTCGACCTTTCAAAATGAAGAGAAAATCCGAAATTTGTATCGATTCCATTCGATCCTCGATTCACCCGTGGTATTGGTAAGGTTTAAAGGTGTAGGTATGACAATGGTTCATTCATCGGGAAACAAACTACAATAACTTTTAGGCAATCCAAAAGACAAAATTTGACACAAACGAAAAGTCGGAGATTACAAAATTGGCTGTAAGGAATCTAACCAAAAACATGTTGGACAGACTAGACGATCAATTGAAACTAGATTCAAAGAGCATATGGCTCATCTCAAATATGATAGAACAGATAAGTCTAGTGTTGCCCAAGATGCGTTTGAGAACAACCATTAAATAGATATTAGCAATTTAAGATTAATTAGGAATGTAACATATACTAGGCATTTGAAAACTTGGAAATCATAAAGTGTAAAAATAGTATGAATAATGACAATCCCGCTTTATTGATTAGTGGGTCACGGTTCACCGAACCATGACAAAAGTTTAGGTGTAAATAGGGAAGATGTTGGCATAAGTTTAGTTTTAATCATCTCCAGATGATGCCAACTTGGTTGGCGAAACGCGCGGCGAGTGCAGTATATAGTGTTTTGGTGTTTCGTGGAAAACTACGTCAGTATAATATTATTTATTATAAATAAATGTACCTACATGAACAAAAAATATATAATTTAGGAGAGTAAAATTACCACAATTTGTACTAATAATATTAATCGATTATTATCGAAAATCGAAAATTATTGCGTGGTTTGTAGTGACAGATATTTGTCACTGACAAACCACGCAGATAATTTTCGCTAATTTTACACATTGTTTTGTATCCCAGGTTAGCGAACCATATGCCAAACATTGCTTCGCGAAAGTAACTACGCAGTCATGTCGCTTACTGAGGAACAAGAGCAAAGTTATGTATAATATTATGTACATTTATCCAGTCTTCCAGCTCCAATACTGGTTGCATATATTATAGATATATAAATAAACGCACACATATCAATGATATATCAATTAATTCAAATATACAAAAACAAATAGAATTTTTTTATATAACTGTCGGCCCTGAAAAATAGTAAATATTACTTCGGCCTATTCATTATACAAGTTTGTATTATCTAGAGCAGCGATTCTTAACCGGGGGGAGTCGCTGAAGGTTTTTAGGGGGGAATTTTGTTTTTTAAAATTTTTAAATCATTTAAAAAGAATTATATTTTACTTTGTTTCAACTTGTATCATTTTGTATTAATAATCCGAATTTTGCAGTGTAATGCAGTGCAGATTGTAGAGACGTACTATGTACTAAAATGTGAGTTGGGTAAGTGGAGAGTGTTCAACAACAGAGGTCTCATTAAATATATTTAAGTAACTTAATTTCTGTTTTCTTATATTTTTTTTGTCATTTAAATCACTATAATCAGTAAATAAGACCACTATTCTAAAATAAATCTTAATGATTATTATGTTACTGCAAACTAGAGGACTGCGAAAATATTTTAAGGTATTTCAGGGGCGCTCGACTACTAAAAGGTTAAGAACCACTGATCTAGAGATTATTAAAACTGATTGCAACACAAGAACGTAACTCGTAACACATTTATACCTAGTTAATATTATCTTTCAATGTGACCCACTAACTAACCAATGAAGTGAACTATTTGGGATAGTCCCTTTTCATATTCATGTTGTTCTTATATTTTTTAACTTCTAAGCTTTCAAATGCATTTAGTCTATTGTTGGTTATGTTCCTAATCGGCTTTTAGTTGCTAATATATCTCTTATGGTTACTCTTAAACGTACGCTGGGTATTACTAAATTTATCTGTTCTTCCATATTTGAGATAAGCCATATGCTCTTTAAATCTGGTTTGATTCGATCGTCTTGTTTTACCAACATACTTTTGGTTATAGTCGTCGATATAGTTGGATTGCTCAAAATTTACCCAAAGGATACATAACTGAGCTTTGTTTTCGACTAAGATAAGATGTGCAACTGTCAATGCCCCAAATGTGGTTTGGACTCCACAATAAACTGTAAGGTCTCGTCTCTCTTTGTCTAACACATAACATGTTTAAGACTGTACATTGTTTAATTAGATTTTTTTATTGCAGTGATCATATTTGGTTGTGGGTAAAGGATGATTATCATCTTGTAAGGGCGATTATCAGATTTTAACAACAACAAACATTAGAATTCAAAGCTGTACACAGAAGTATGAGACATAATTTTTCGAATCTTATAAAAACATTTTTTTTAAAATTGATATACATATTAATCAGACAAATTAAACATGCTTATTAATTTATTTCTTTAAAACAACTTTCCCATGTTTAGTTCTATTTAAACAACCTTAAATATTTTTTATCTACAGAACAAATCAGTATGATATACCATTTACCATTTAATTCCTAGAAAATATGCGACTAATATTGTATTATTGAAATAATCATATAAAACTAATTAGCAGGTTGCTTTAGCTGTTCCTAACATCAATCTGAGTCAATAATTAGCAAATAGTACACTATTACGTGTTATAATCTATGCCAAAATATCTTCTAGAGCCTAAAACAGCAATATGTACTCCCCGACTGTGATGAAAAGTGAAACTAAATCACCAAATTAGTCATCAATCTCTGACTCAAAGTTTGAGAAAATTGCTTCTCCATGGAGCATTCAGGCAAGATGTTGTATGTGCACCCCTCTCCCTCAGACTAGTCTCGGATATATAAAAAAATTTAAACAAGATACAACTTCTGACTAAATTGGCAGGGAAGTTTATTTAACAAATTTTTTGAATTATTTGTAAAACAGTGACTTAATGCCCAAAGAAAGTGCAAGAAGAGCAAGTCATATTTATATGAAAATTTTTTGTCTATTTTTTGGATTTGAATAATTTGACAATGTGCTAATTTTTTTTTCCAGACATGGGCGTCATTCAGTAGTAGGGTTAATTTTTTTTGGGATATTTTAAACTTATTGCAATAATTATTGTATCTGCAATTTTGTAATATTTAAAAAATATTCAAAATGCAAATATACTCTTCTGTAATTTATTAAAGGATTAGAGAAGTAGAATAGGTACATACAGCAATTTTTACTATTAATTTTTCACTTTATAAACCTTTAGCTCTATTATTAGTATTATATTGCATGTACATATATAATTTACATATCTAAAAGAAATCAGTATGCTATAACCTGCTAAAGATTATCTAATACCAAATTATTCAAGGGGGGTGCTCATGGACCCCGCTGGGCTCATCGATTATTATAGAATATAAAAGAACCTGCCTCTATTAAATCAAACTTTTAAATTAAACCTATCATTAAATATCATAATAAATTTCCAGTAATCTGTAATTAAAATAGAAAGTTTTATGGGTTTTGTCTTAATTATTAATTGTGATTTTATTTCCATTTTCAAATAGAACGGTACAAAGCAAAAAATATCTGTGTGTATTATAATCTACTTTCATATTGACCTCACAACAATTCAAGACAGAGGCGTACACTGAGTTTGCACTTTACTCCTGGCTTACAAGAATATAATGTTTTTTTTTTAGTTATTTTCACGTGCCATAAGGAAGCTCAATTAAGTAATTATTTTTTTCATTTAAAAACTCTCCTTTCAAGGATTTCCATACACTAGTTATGTCAATCTCCTAGATCAGTCTAAAGTCCGGATCCGAATATTACATGACGGTCAATATCAGGGGCAGATCCAGGATTCCGGCACATGCACAGAAATGATAAACATGTTACATGTACCAGATGCGGAAGGTGAAGGTCATCTACCTACCAAAAATAGGCAGGATATCAGACCAAACGCCCAAGTCATATAGACCCATAAGCTTGTCCTCTTTTCTACTAAAAACTTTGGAAATATTATTGGACATCAGGAGCCAAAGTCTAAGGGAAAATCCTTTTAGTGAACGCCAACACTCAGGCAAGTCAACGGACCTCGCGCTGGATGATCTAGATAGGCTACTGACAAAGTAGTTAGATGAGAAAGAAATGGCAGTGGCAACATTCTTGGACATAGAAGGTGCATTTAATAACGTCAAATAGAGGAGTCTCAACATTATTTTGTCAATGGATCAAAGCCAGCTTAGAAAAGAGGGTAATAATAACCAGTATAGGCGAGGCTACCATTGAAGCCCTAAGGGGGAGTATTATCTCCACTGCTGTGGGCGACCCTTGTTGATGAACTCCTTAGAAAAATGTCCGCAGAAGGCTTTTATTGCCAACGGTACGCTGACGAGCTAGTAATAGTAGTAAAAGGACGATTTGCGAACACGATATCACAGCGTTCAGAAAGTGCCCTAAATATTGTCGACAGGTGGTGCAGTGAGAAGAACTTTCCATAAATCCTCACAAAACCAGTCGTCAACTATACACGTAAAAAAGCTCTGAAAGACCTAAAATCCCCGGCGCTCAGTGGAGTGGAAATTTCATTTGCCTAGGTGAAATACCCAGGAGTCATCTTCCACTACAAACTGACATGGAATACCCACGTCCAAAAAGTCACACAAAAAGCCGCAATGGCCCTGGGAAGGTGCAGACAGATGTGTGGATAAAACTGGGGATTGAATCCAAAAATGACCCTATGGTTATACACCAGGGTGGTGAGACACATGATAACATACGGATCAGTAGTATGGTGGACTAAGATACTGCAGTTGGGAGCGATAGGGCTGTTAAGCGGCGTACCAAGTTTCGCCTGCCTGTGCGCCACGGGATCCATAAAAACCGCCCCTACAGCCTTATTAGAAGTCCTACTGGACCTGTCATCACTACATATATGTTTATCCAAGGAGAAGCTCGTTCAGTGGTACACAGGCTAATGCAAGGCTCAACGCCCATAAGGCAGCAGCACGGAACAGAACACCAAAGGTTATCCTCAGAGTTGTAGGCACATCCCATACTAGGAATGCCCACGGGCAGCATAGTCCCAAAGTATAACTTCAATAAAAACTTTCAAATTTTAATATCAGACAAGGAAGACTGGAAAAACGGTCCCCCAATATCAGCACAAACAACCTGGTATACGGACGGCTCCAAGACAGAACAAGGAGTGGGAGCTGAGATTTACGGGATATGGTCAAAAACGAGAATTCCGGTAAGTCTAGGAAGATACGCCACAGTATTTCAGGCTGACGAGGCCGTAATACAGTGATGTGCAAAGGAAATAATAAGGCAAGGGACTGTCAATCAGTCGATAAGCCTTTTCTTTGATAGCCAAGCGGCATTAAAAGCAATTGGTTCCATGCAGGTTGACTCAAAACTTGTATGGTACTGTGTGAATGCCCTGAAAGACCTATCAAGTCAAAATAAATTGACCATGATGTGGGTACCAGGACACGAGGGACATAATAGGGGAATGATAGGTAAACAAAACTTTATTTCATAAAAAATAGGTAATATCAAAGTATAATCTTTGGTAATATGTAAAATAGATATACGGGGAGTTATAAAAAAAACACACCACATAAATTAGACAACCCCCAAACCAAAGCCGAAGTTGCACGGACAGGGGTTACAAAAAACGTGGTTACACACAACCAAACACTTCTATTTTCTCAGAATCAAAACTGGAATTTGAACCCGGGAGTCGATAGGTACACAGTTGAAAATACGGTGTAAAATTTCACACCAAATTGACACCACACGGGGTACATATTGGGACACACTAATTAGGTGTATACTAGACACCAATGGTACAGTGTAAAATTTTACCATTATTTATGTGTAAAATGTTTACACCTATGAATTGTAAAATTATACTTTATTTTTGATTAATTTATACACCTTATAATTGTTGAATTTGAAAATACAAATTTTCTAAAAGGTGATATTCTTAAGGGATAGAAAACACATTCATTTTAAATAAGCTACAAAAATGTGAAAATGTCATGTATTTTATTAAATGTAAATGCCACATTTCAGATAACTCAATTAATTGTACACTATACACTATATGGAGTATATTGTCTTTTGCACTAAAAAGCTATAGAATGATACCTATAACTAGGTATATTTAAGTCATTCGTTTCCCGTATATAATAGATTTTAATAATCCAATCGCTATTCTCATTTTTCTGTTTTTCTTTGTGTTCTACAGCTCACAGCACATAAATCGCCACTGAAGATAATATATAAAATATCTACCAAATGTACTAAGTCAAGACACGGTTTTGTGTATTGTATGATCATCAACTGTTAATTACTGGTTACCATGCGTCAGATATTTGACGCAATCGCAGAAACGTAAAATCACACTAAGCATGGTGTATAATATACGAAAATGTAGTATTTAAGATAATTTCTAATCCAAAAAATGGTAAGATTTACTCAATAAATGAGTGTACTTTTTACAATATTTGATGGTGTTTGATGTTACACCAAAATGTGTAAATTTTCACACCACTTTTACAATATTTTTAATGGTAAATGTGAACACCGTTTAATTTTGAACAGTGTAGTAAACCAGCTACGTTGTGTCACTTAACGCTCTGGCCTACTGCGATACCGAGCTTGGTAGTTCCCACTACAATAATCGTCGTGATTTTATATATCATCAGCCAATAATACCAACTAACATTGCTAACTACACCAACCGAATACGAACTAATAGTAGCAATACCAGCCTTATATAAAGCATAATTAGTTTTTTTTACTATATTAATAAGCATGTATTAGAAAAATTTAAATCTCAATGTTAGATTTTCAATTCTGAAATTCCGGGATTGTATGCCTATCAGATATATTATAAAATTAATATACATATTTTCCGATAACACGTACATACATACATATTTACCAAATTTCAACAAACTTGTTAATGTTTTTAGAGATTAACTGCTTTATCATTGATTACTATCAAAAGTATCAAGCAACTCTACCAGATCGATAAAAATGAGTGTTTTATTTCTATATACCATTGTCTTTACTCGTATACATCAGTTTCTCTGAGATAAAGGTAAAAATAATTCCTCCATAGTAATTTATTTCTCTACCCAATCAATATTTAATAAAAGATTGAACAAAAAATTGTTTTAAATATTTCAAGATAGGATGACACTGGGATAGTTTGTTCAACGAATAACAAACTAATCAATAATAATTATAATACTTTTTGTATGTACAATCACATTTAAACGCCATGTCTCCGAAAATATCGTATTTGCAATTTGGCCAAAATTGAATTAGTGATGTGTTTGAATTGTTCATGAACTTTTCCAGTAAATTTTGTAAATTAGCTTGATTAAAACTTAAAAGAAACATAAAACACACAACATAAATTAGACAACCCCCAAGCCAAAGCCGAAGCTGCACGAACAGAGGTTACACAGTTGAAAAAAAATGCGAACACACACAACCAAACCCTCCGACTCACGGTGGGGTATTTGACCCAAAAATTTGGTCAAAATTATTTTATGACGTTTTTGTCTTCAGAATTGGTATATTATCTTATTTACTTTTATTTAAATCATATAAGGAAACAAGACACATTTTAATTAAATATTATTTATTTAATAATATGAAACAGTAGAAATAAGATACAAGGTGATTTTAAGAGCTGTATCTCGCTTCTCTCTCGGTTGCAATTCTTCTTCACTGTTTCTTCTTCACAAATTTCTTCCTCATTACTTTCTTCTTCTTCTTCTTCTTCTTCTTCTTCTCGTCTCATCTAACTCTTCTTTGACATATTAGTTTCCGTTGAAAGAGTTTAGACTTCTTTTTATTCAGTGTCTGGAAAACGACAAAAGGTCGAATTAACAAAATCTATATTACCCTTTTTACTCAATTATACAATTTCAGCTATTTGAATAATGCTTAGCCATTGTCTATTTTTCAGAAATACTTTCCAAACCACTTTCTTTTGAATTGTACTTATGGAAATTTTCTTATAACTTAGTTCTAAATAATTTAATAAGAAAAGCTCTCCAATATAATTTTTATCAAACTTTACATTTATTAAAAACTCAACTTCCGAACCCAGAATAAAAAGACAAAAAGTTAAACAATTAACAAGAAAATTCATTTTAAAAAAAAATCACTAACCCAATTTATTTTTTTTGGTGCTAGTAGAGGGTGGGTAATCCAAAAAAATTTACCCTTTTCTAAAAAAATCCAATTTATTTTTACTCCTTCCACTCCTACCCTATCTTAGAGTATTAAATAAAAAATTAATAATCTTTACCCCTATGGGGGAAGTGGTTGAAAAAAATAACCTACAATTTTTAATATTTCCTTTATTCCCCGACCGTTAGACAAACATACTCTATAAATACAAATTTCAGTAAATCAACGGTTCCGGAGTAAACTAAAAAATTACAAATCTAAATTTCTTTAACTAATATTTCACATAAATTGATAATAAATAACAAAGTCTTCAAACTTATAAATAACCAATTAAATTTCTAAAAACACTCTATCTAAAACATTGAAAATACTAAACTAAACTTCTTCAATTAAATAATACAAAAAACACTATCCAACAAATAATAAAAAAATAATAAAAAGAAAAACTATAAACCAAAGGACTTTGCCAGAATCGAAACCGGGATTTGAACGCAGGAGTCGATAGGCAGTAAAGCAGCTACGTTTGTCACTTCCAATTCCAATTTAACATCTTTATTAACATATTCTTTACAAATCTGGTTAAGGACTACTTACAAATAATATGTATTATATATGCCATTATTATAATAACATTCACTTGTTTAATATAATAAATATTTGCATATTCTTATACTACAATTGTGTGACCGTAGCAACAGATCCCACGGGTGGCAGTAGTCACCACGGCGGCCGATCTTCAGGCACGATGTTATTTCTTTTTTGTCCCCTTTTTCTTATTTGTTGGGGTGGCACGTTCCTATAAAATATAGTGCGTATTAATTAAATTATATGCTCAAGACTTGTAACAATTATAGAAACAGAAATATTATATACATACATGGTTATTTTAATTATATAGGAAAAATTATTTACAAAAAACCTATTTCAGAAAATTAAAAAAATATGTTAGGTGTAAGACTTAGGTTTGGAGTGGAAACGTGTTTTCTTGGTATGGCATGAGAGGTAAGGGGAGGAAGGTATATGGAAAGGATAGGTGTTTAGGGTATTTGTCTGTCGTTGTGCGTCTCGTATCCGTGTTAGTTAGGGCGAAAACACAATACCGCGGTGCGACGTCGCATCGCAAAAACGACGTCGCACGGCGATACGATGACGCAACGTTAAAACTTCATCGCCACGGCATCGCAGAGAAGACGCTTCTAGTGAGATGTGGACCGCACAATACGTGTCCTACGGCTGTTGCAGGCCACAACACTGCGGTGCGACGACGCATCGCAAAAACGAAGTCGCACCGCAATGCGATGCGATGAACGTTCATTGCACGGCCACAGAAGACCTATACCAGAAGCGACACGTTTGATGTATGTATGGCGTGTTATAATTAAATATAAAAACCAAATAATGTACCAAATCTTGTACACACGCAACCTGTTGGCACAGCAGACTAAGTCGCGTATAAAAGACCACCAGACTTTCGTGATTTGTGCGTGCGTTGCTTGAGAGAATCATTCCAGATCTCATAAGTAAAAACACAACACTGCGGTGCGATGTCGCATCGCAGAAATCCACGACGTCGTGGAAATTTGCGATGCGTCGTAGCACCGCAGTGTTGTGGTTTCGCCCAGGATTTGTACTAAGCGACGTCGCATCGCAAATTTCTACGACGTCGTTGATTTCTGCGATGCGACGTCGCACCGCTGTGTTGTGCTTTCGCCCTTAGAGTCGTGGTAGAGGGGAAGGTTTGCGTGTAGTAAGCAGTGCGTGTGTGTGTGTAGTTGTGGTGGTGTCGGATGTCTGTTAGATGGGCGGTGAGGGTGAAGTGTTGTATACTGGATTTAAGGAATTTTTTGGGAAGTTTCTTTAATATAGTCTCTAATCATGGGTATGTCTGTGTTTCTGTGTAGTTCGTCGATGGTAATGTAGCGGTTTGCATTTGTAATGAGTCGAAGTAGTTTGTTTTGCGTTACCTGGAGTGGTCCGTATTGTGTATCGGACATCCGGTTCCAGGCGACGCAGCCGTATGTCATTGTCGGTCTTATTATGGTCTTGTAAAGTAATGGTTTGTTACGTACGTCTAGTCGTGAGCCTCTGTTGAGTAATGAGTTTGTTTAAGGTCATGTAGGTCTTGTTAATGGTCTTCATCAGGTGTGGTTTGAAAGAGAACCTTTTGTCAAGGTTTAAGCCTAGATATTTAACGTTATTGTTATCTTCCATTATTTGGTTATTAATCTTTAGTGGTGTAAATGTTGTTATGTCCGTAAATTTTTGTGTAAATAGTATTGTCTCTGCAGCTTTCTTCTGTAGTGCTAACAGTACTATGAGTACTGAGATATATGACTAAGGGTGACAGTAAGAACTAGGTATCTGGATCTAAGATGCACAAATATCCAGAAGTTTAACATCGGTTCCTACCGGGATAAGGAGCACCGGATCAAAACCTCGCTCTTACTGGGGAATTGCACACTCAATTCCAAATATGGGTATTGATTATCTGGGTTTTGTTGGCTTTTCTTGGCAATCACTACTCAATATATGTATATCATATAAATACTAATACTACATACATGTATAACTGTGTTTTTAAAAGGAAATAAAATTTTATTTTGTTCACATTACATTTAGATAGATTCACTATAAATACCGACACCACTAAGCCCCACATACTACATACAATATATCGATAGAAGCGAGAAACCGAGTACGTGCGTAGAACCGGATAAATCCTGGTACCTTTACCCGGCGATCTGGGTTTCGCGTGTTTTGGAAAACGGATACCCGATTCCAAAAATTTTGGATATCGACAGCTCCACCTCTGATGCTCCAGGCGGCTAGAAAACATTTTTAAAAAAGGTTTGTCGTATTTAATTACTATTGTATTAAATTAGGTCTTAGAGTTTATATCAACATGTAGAAACATAAATTTTACCAGAACATGATAATGTTTTCTTAAAATTTATGAGATTTGATATGAATATGTTTGTTGCTGAATTAGTGTTAATAAATCAGTGTAATCCATGATAAAAAAATTTTCTCAGAACAACTTGATAACACGCTACAGATATTATTAGTTTATCAATCATTTCCTAACCATACATACAAACAAATATACATATATTTGTGTGTTCGAATATGTTTATATTTGTAAATTATTTTGTTTTATGTGTCAACAAGACATATGATGAGTGATGACTAAAGACCGCATCTCAGGTAGTCATTCCAGTTACGGGCTTGCGTACAATAAAATGATAATATTGTGAAATACATTTTAAATATAGGTGCCGTCATGTTACAAATATAAGCTGTATTGTCTTAAATGTAGAAGATTAGTGCTTAATTACTGAAAAAGTCTAAAATAAAATGTCCTTAATTAAACTCATATGAATTACTTAAAATTAAATAACAAAGTTAAATGTAGGTTTTGCACGATCGTAACAGGTCACAATTCAAATAAATAAACAAGCAGACATACATGTAAGACAGAACCCCCACCACCTACATACATTGCAATTGAAGACACGTGTGAGCTTGCTAACCCAAGTCTTAGGCGTTTTATTGTGTAATTATCGATAAATATGACTGGTTCCTTGCGAAATGCCATGGACCTATTGATACAAAACAACCCGGAACTAGAGCTTAATGGCACAGAACTTTATTGCAAATACTGTAAAAAGTGTTGTGTGTACACGAAAAGAACGTTTTAAAACCTCCAGTATATTAAATTTGCCACAGTTACGTCTGGAAACGTGGAACGGTCTTTTCCAGACTACAAGCAGATTTTTAAAGACAGGCGCCGAAATCTAACCTCAAATCATTTTAAACAAATATTAATAATGTACATGCATTCATCTAACTTTGGATATTACAAAAATCAGCCGTCAAAAGTATAAGGTAAGATATTGTATATTTTGTATTGTATATCATTTTTGCACATGAAAATATTAATGTGTTCACACACGAGCTGATTCCGACACTGATATTCGCGAAATGACTACCAGCTGTCTTTAGTGATGACACAAAATTTAGATTCTTGCTTAAAGATCACGTTGTGCTGAGTTATTTTACCAAAAACTAATAGTTATAATTAAGTACACAGTTCAGTCAGTTGCTAAGTCCATTACTAACAGTTAGATGCTATTAAAATGCTTCACCTATCCAGCTTGACTTGTTGGCCCGCGGCTATTTTCTCGAAAATTAAAAGAGATATCTGTATTCTGTAAAAAGGCATTCATTAGAATATATAAATTTATTCAGGTTTGGGCAAAAACGGTCTTTCTCCATATTGAAATATAGATGGCGTTGCTATGCAAAGATATTATTCGATCCCAGGAACCCTGAAAACGCACCGCCTGCGCCTCCGAAAGATTTGGTCTTTCGAACTTTTGGGCAAGAACAAGGTGTCTGCGACTAACATGCTTGCCGTTCAGGTTCTGTTCTACTCCTTGGGAGTAGTGAAGTGGAAAGTAAACGAGCCGTGTCAATTAGACAGAGATACCCGCAAGATGATGAATATTCGCAGAAGAATTCATCCTAGACCGTCCGTTCCTCGTGTGTACTTACCACGTCAACGGGGGGAGGCCCAGGACTCTGAAGTGTACGTATGGCAAAGTAGTACTGAATATGGCATGTAACATCCTCAGGAGCTCAGATCCCCTCTTGCAAATTGTAAAACATCACGAAACTGTAAGAGTGGGAGCAAGATTGTTCAAGGCAAAAAAGAGCAGCAGATGAATTCGGTCTTGCATTTGACACCAGGCGAGGTGGCCGGCGAGGTGTTGATGTAGAGTGAGTCACTGAACTTCAGCCAAATCGCCTGAAAGCCCGAATTAGAGCTGCCAAACAGGAAAAGCTGTTTCGGCAGCACGTTGATAAACCCCAGCATGGTGTCGTGTATAAGAATAGAAACACTGAATTTATCGTCCAGGCTGACATTCGCCTAAGGTCAGCCGGGCTTTAGTCGGAGACCGAGGGATTCATTATGGCCTGCCAAGATGATGTTATCAACATCTTGGACTATCGCAGCCGCGTGTGGCGTGTAGAGGTTTCTGACATCAACTGTAAGACCTTTAGTGATAAATAAATGCGTTGCTGTGTGACATCGCTGTATGAGTAAGTTTATGTCCAGCTCTAATGATGACTATTGCATGAATAAGTGGAGTATGCCTATCGGGGATACCACTATAAAAAAAGGCGCGCCATTTACTCTACCTCATGGGTGGTGTGGAAATGAGTAAAAACGTAACAATTAATAAAAATATATCTTATTTAATCATTCTAATGGCTTTTTTTTAAGCATATTTCCAAAATGCCTGTTCGCATTTAGGCATTTATAGAAAGCTTATAGTCGTGAGTAATTTTTAAGGAGGGACGTTGTAATTTCATAATTACCAATTGCTTCTTACCTTTATGTACCCGATTTTATGTTATGGGTTTAAATTTTATTCTTCAATTATGTGCGATTCGTAATGCAATAGTATTTCAGCAATTTTTTTTCGATAAGTGACCACTGCTTTGAAGCAATTCCTACAAACATGTTAACTTTTGCAATTAATCAGAGCTGATATAAAGAAACAAAATAATTATTTCAGATATTTATCGAAGACCATTTTATAATTTCGTAAACTCGGGTTACCTTAACAATTAAAAATTACAGATTATTGAAGAATTTTCTTATCCAGCTACTTATGTTTATACTGGGCCAAATTCCGTAGTAATTCATTGGCGTCAGACCGACAATATATTTATTGTTCGATTACAGCACACTTATTTGGTAGTAGCAGTTAATTTGAGTTTTTTATATTTTTCAGAAGTTCTATTTCAAAATTATCAGAACTTGAAAATCATTGTGAGAGTGTGAGCTTCAAACCAGAAAAGAAAATAAGATATTGTGCTTTGAACAAACAATGGAAGGGGGTAATTTTATTGTAGGTACTTTGTATATAGATGACTGAATATTTGCAATTTTATACGTGAATGTTAATTTAGCCATTTTTTAAAATTATTTAGCATTGTAATTGATTGGTTTTCATTATAGGACCTACCTATCCATATATTAATGAAAAATATTCGTCATCTGCCAAAAGCCAGGGGAGCGGTCACCCCTTCCAACCCTACTTGGCGACGCCCATAATATCAATTAAAAATTAAATTAGCCTGCCGAATGCCATTGTTGGTCAAGTCTGAAAAATAAGGGTACTCGTTCGCCTAGTAGAATCGTATGATACATTTTATTTATGATTAAATTAGTCAATATTTTGCAGGTGCCTTAGACGGTGGTAAATGTAAATCGTAACATTTATTACGAATGTAATTTGTAGAGGTGACCTGGTTACAAAATAGGCAGTAACAATCGAGCACCTTGTGCATAGGAAGAGTCCGCGACTGCATTAGCAGACCACCATATCAACCAAACAAATACTATCTATGCCAAGGACTTTATATACATATGAACTCTGTATAAAAGAAACTGCTCAATTTTATTTGCCATATGACATGCAAATCTAAAAATAAATTATCTTATTCTACATGTTGTCTTGCCTATGGGCAAATTCAAATAAGATTTACCTATTTAAAATGTATCATACATGATACATGATACCTTTTTTTATTAGAAGAAATGATATTTAACACAAAATCGTATTACAATTATCTCATCATCCACTAGGTGCTTATGACAGTTTTAAAACATGATTTTTATTTAAACAAATTAGATATTTTTCGAAAATGATGAACTCAATTTTATGTTATCATTTATCAATGATATAAAATGCAGCCAACTTTCAGAATATGTTAATACGTACAGATTGAAATAACAATATAACCGATGTCAATAGATTGTCATATTCCCTAATAAATGATATCTCTAACACACTTAATATAATTTGTCCTATCATTGAATTTACCGTAGCAGAAAAATATCAATATAACAAATGAATTAATCATGAAATAATTAATTTATTAAAAGAAAGAGATAGAATATATGAAGAAGCAACTTTTACATGGGATAATAATATATGAAGAGAATACAAAGACTTAAGAAACACTGTAACGGCTGCAATAAGAAATGAAAAAGAAAAATACTTTAATAAAATATTAGATGGAAATAAAAATAGGAGCAAATTAATGTGGAAGAACTTAAAAACCTCAGTACCCAATACTAGGAAAGTTATAGGAAAAAATGTAATATTTGAGAATGTGGAAATTTCAAATGAGTAAATTGTATTTAATACATTTAATAAATATATATTAGAAAATATCGATATTATAATCAATGAAATAATAATTCCAAAAGACTTTGATACAGTAATAACAAACATAGACAGTCATGAGCTATTTAATGCATTTAAAGTCATTAATATACATGAATTTAAAACAATTGTGTATACATTAAAAGATTCTACTGGAACAGAAGATGGCATATCTACAAAAATAATTAAGGACCCGTTTATGGTTACCGGAAATCGTTTTCTGGATACTGTAAATTCAGAGTGTAATTTTCCCCAGTAACTGGAAAACATCATGTGCTCTGAATATCATGATGATATCATGATATTCACAATTATCCAACTAGGATCGCTACAGATTTTTTTTACAGAAACATTTAATAGGAGCAGAACTAATAGCTCTCTTTTCTCTAAAGATTTTAAAATATTTAACGATATGCCAACACATCTAAAAATTAGTAATAACTTCATAACGTTTAAAAGACTTCTTTGTGAATATGTAAAAAATTGTTTTTAAGACATGTAAATGTTCCAGTTTTTGCTTAAAATAATTAATTACGTTAAGTTTTATGTTAATTTGTAGGTAAATAGCTTGAGCTAAATAATATTTTTTTTTATTTTTTTGGGTCGTAGACTATGCAGCCAGTTGATAAAGATATATTATATTAAAATGGAGCTCAGGCTGTGCAGAGTTTATTTCACAACAGAAAAAAGCTGAGCAGCAAATAAAATTGTAGTAAAAGTTTTTGTACATTTTTCAATTTGATAACACCGCTGTATCATCCGCGAATGTTGCGATGGTTGTGTCATTTGTAGTTGGTGCATCTGCGGTATAAATTAGGAACAATAGCGGAGCCAATACGCCCCCTTGAGGTACTCCTGAGTTTACCCAATAGTGGCATCACAGCAACTACAACATCACCTAAATATCCTGCAAACCTGGTTTAGCAAATGGAAAATAAATATCAATGAAACGAAATTTGTACAAGTAACATTTACCACAAGACGCACAACATGTCCACCAGTATTATTGAGCAATACCCAAATTCCAGTTCAAACTGAAGTGAAGTACCTAGGGCTACACTTAGACCAAAAACTCACTTGGCGAAAACATATTAAAATGAAACGCCAACAACTAAACTTAAAATTTAGACAAATGTCATGGTTATTGGGACGAAAATCCAAATTTTCGCTAGAAAACAAGATTTTCTTATACAAATGCATAATAAAGCCCATTTGGACGTATGGCATTCAACTGTAGGGATGCACAAAACCATCCAATACAAAAATTATACAAAGAATACAATCCAAGATTCTACGCTCCATAATCAATGTACCCTGGTACGTATCTAACCACACCATACATAATGACCTGCAAATATCATTTGTCACTGATGAGATCAAGAGACTTACAACCCAACATATTATAGAAACTTTAGAAGGGCATGAAAATAACCTGGTTGAAGAAATAAAAAAACCCACCAAACGTAACACGGAGGCTCAGAAGACAGTGGCCCACAGACCTACAGCCGATGAATGAGATTAATTAGCTCCTGTCAAATATAACCCGGAAGTGGTACTTACAAGAGAATGGTCATTGGACGATCTCTCTTCCCCTGTCATTCATGATCATAACATTTACTTATTACTTCAGTATTGTAAGTAGATTGTAAATAAGCAGTTAAATAAACAAAAAAAAAGTTTCAATTTTTTATATTTTAATAAAAAAATTAACTTTTTTTATAGGTGTCATTTACTTTTTAATTTTTAAAACGTTAATTTAGTTTCAGGGTGTGACAATTTTCTTAATTAACTGTTTTTGTACGACTGATATTATTTTGGACGTTAATTAGCATATATTACACATTATTTTAAAACATCATTTAAATCTGAGAATTATTTAAATTTGTTTCTAAATTTCAAATAATTTTTGGTAAATAAAACAATATGATTTTTTTTATTATAACTACCACCAGAGCAGTTAATTGTTATATTATTTATAACATATGCGAATATTACGAATATAAATTATCTTTATTGTCGTCGAAAATTAGAAAATTAAGATGTTTGTTTAATACACTTTTACTATTATAAATTTTTATTCTCATTTCTATAGTTACAAACAATCTCTACAACTAATATATTTGCATGATTTTCTAATTGCCTTAAATGTAGCAATTAGTATCTAAATTTTCACCTTGCGTAAAAATAATAAAGTTACGTATTTGTGTAATCCAGTCTAGTGTAATTAATTATTGTGAAATTGTTAATAATAAAAACTGATAGTTTGTTTTATGTCGCAAGAAAACTTTCTAATCATTATTTTTGCACTCATCTTGTAGATTACATCTGTTAGTGCAATTTTTCCTAGAGTTCACAGATTTGGAATTGTGATATTTTATTAGATATATGACACTGTATGATTTTTTTTATTTAACTGCTTATTTATAATCTACTTACAATACTGAAGTAATAAGTAAATGTTATCATCATGAATGACAGGGGAAGAGAGATCGTCCAATGACCATTCTCTTGTAAGTACCACTTCCGGGTTATATTTGACAGGAGCTAATTAATCTCATTCATCGGCTGTAGGTCTGTGGACCACTATCTTCTGAGCCTCCGTGTTACGTTTGGTGGGTTTTTCATTTCTTCAACCAGGTTATTTTCATGCCCTTCTAAAGTTTCTATATAGTGGGTTGTAAGTCTCTTGATCTCATCAGTGACAAATGGTATTTGCAGGTCATTATGTATGGTGTGGTTAGATACGTACCAGGTGCATTGATTATGGAGTGTAGAATCTTGAATTGTATTCTTTGTATAATTTTTGTATTGGATGGTTTTGTGCATCCCCACAGTTGAATGCCATACGTCCAAATGGGCTTTATTATGCATTTGTATAAAAGAATCTTGTTTTCTAACGATAATTTGGATTTTCGTCCCAATAACCATGACATTTGTCTGAATTTTAAGTTTAGTTGTTGGCGTTTCATGTTAATGTTTTTGCCAAGTGAGTTTTTGATCTAAGTGTAGCCCTAGGTACTTCACTTCAGTTTGAACTGGAATTTGGGTATTGTTCAATAATACTGGTGGACATGTTGTGCGTTACTTGGACAGATTTCGTTTCATTGATATTTATTTTTCATTTGCTAAACCAGGTTTGCAGGATATTTAGGTGATGTTGTAGTTGCTGTGATGCCACTATTGGGTCGTTATTTATTGATAACACCGCTGTATCATCCGCGAATGTTGCGATGGTTGTGTCATTTGTAGTTGGTGCATCTGCGGTATAAATTAGGAACAATAGCGGAGCCAATACGCCCCCTTGAGGTACTCCTGAGTTTACTTGATGGTAACTGGAGTATGCGGAGTTATACTTAATCTAGAAGTACCTCTCAGACATGTATGATTTAAGTAGTAGGTAGTACGGGTTTGGAAAAATGCGTTTGATTTTATATAAGAGTCCGATGTGCCAGACTTTATCAAATGCCTGTGCAACGTCTAGAAATACTGATGTACATAACGTTCTTTCTTCAAGGCTTTTATTAATTTGGTTGACTATTACGTTTACAGTTCCATCGAAAAAATAGGGTTCAATGATTCTATTTCTTACAATCCCCACCCACACATTTGCCTTTTGTGGATACTGTGTATGCTGCGCCCGCATCCATCGAGGGTTTTCCCTTGCCCAGTATCTACAATTCTTACGATTCATTTCACCATTTAATTTTAAAGTGCATTCATCGGAGAAAATATTGTTTATCAGAAGAGGGTCACCATTGCACATATTCATCATTGTTTCACAAAATTGTATCCGCCGATCTGGATCATCATCACTTAGTTGTTGTTCAAGCTGAATCTTAAAGGGATGCCATTTTCTACTTTTAATACTGTATGTACTGACGTTTTATAATCGTGACTAACCTGGCAAACGCTGGTATGTGGATTTTCTTCAACAGCCAGTAAAATATTTAATTTTGTATCCTCAACACCTGGGCGACCTGTTTTGGGTAAATCTTCCACAGTACCAGTCCCTCTAATTTTTTTCAATTTTACTCACTGTCGATTGAATTATGGGTCGTTCTGGACATTTAGTATTAAATAAATTACATACTTGTTGAGTTCGCATCATATTACCATACCCAGTCATCGTAAGAATTTCAATTCTTTTGCCACCAAACAACAGTTATGGTGAAATATCAGTGTTGTGGTAGCTTAAAATAAAATTTCTGCATTAAGTAAAAAGATCCTTAATTTATGACATCATTAAGAAAAAACAGTATTCAATTTTTCCAATTTATTTTATTAAAAAATTTCATTTAGTGTGTAGATATTTTCAGGATTCATTTCAGAATCAATGTCCTAATTAACAAAAATTTAGGACTTGGCGACTCTGTAAATAAGGCAGAAATAATAAACATTCAGACTTACGCAATAAAATACAAAGTATTATAAAGTTTATAAAACAAAAAAAGTTTGAAGGTAATACATTTTCTTATGGAAATATCTTAATGTTATCATCCAGACTGTCCAATTTCCAAATCATCAATGAGTGGATAACAACTCTGTTTACACATTTCTCTAACAGACTACAATGGATATGCAAAAAAATGTGACCTACCGATTATTATGTTTAGGTATTTAAATTTATCTCACGATGAAGATATATTTTATCCATTACAGTCGTTAATTTTAATGACAATTATATACATATTTTTTTATCCGCAGAAATGTTGGTACATGTTTATGAAACAAATAACTTTTAGTTTTTTTCCAACTACTTAAACCGATTAGATAATAGTCCTATAAATTAGTGTTACAAAAACATTCTTATTAATTACAACTGATAATTATGTTGCAGAATAGGTGATGGACAACGTATTTATACTCATCTGCTTGCTATACACTTCTAATAAATGGGTATTTGCACTGCATAATTTGAAATTACTTAATTTCATCGTCTGACAAACAATACAAAGTGATTTTTTGTAATATAAAATTTGGCAGTAACGGTATTCTTTATTACTGGCCCAAATTATTCAATTACTACTATTTAAATTACAAACAAAATTTTGCCTACATTATGCTGTGGAACCAATATGAAGATAATCGGAATTCATGCACTTGTAACAAAAGTTTGTCCAACTTTAACAATAGGGAACTTGCCTATAATTTTAAAAATAAAAATAATACTAAAAAACATAGCGTAACGTTGTAATAAAAACGTGTACTTCACAAAAAAAATAAGTTTTCTAATTCCACGCGATCAGTATAAAGGATCTAAACAGCGATAAAATTGAAGTGGCCCGAAACGAGCTACTATTGACTGTGACGTCACACCATACCATATTCAGTAGTCGTCGCGCCGGGAAGCAATACAATCAGATGTTTACCGGTGTTATAAGACTGTGGTTGATTTGTTAGTGACTGTTCTGATATAAATATATAATTGTGTTTTATAGTACCGCTTATTGTAGTTGTACAGATATTTTAAAATGACTGATCAAGGTTTTTCAAAGGGCCAATCTGATAATTTGCCTAAAGTGGATATGTTTATGGTGGCATCTTTTATACAAAATAGTGAAAGTTTTTCCCTTGGAGAGGTCCGCGGGGTCAAGGCAGAGAAGTATGTATTTTTTTTAGCTTTTAGTAATAATTTATAAACATAAAATAATTATGACTTGATCACGGAATAAAAAGAAATAACTACAAAATGCTTAGTCGCAACTAAGCATTTTTAGCAGACTTAGTCTTATGTTTGAAAGAATTTAGGGTAATTCTTTACAACAGCCACTTCTATATTTTTCGTGTTTTTTTTTGTACACACGCGTAAAGTCTCTCTATAGAAGACATTTGCTGCAAAGGAAATGTTGCGCAAATGTATAATTACCTATCGTAGGTATTTTCGTACTATGTTTTGGGGCAAGGGAAATAAGTGATTGTGTCGTGTTATCATTCACATAATAGATAAATGTAAGATTTGAATAGAATAAATTAAAGGACAAGGGAAACGTATTTGCAATATACTATATATACTAGAGGTAAACATTTTATTCTTCGCAGACAGTAGTGTTATTGAACTTTTATATAATTGTTGCACATTCTGTAGGATACTCCTCGCAGTTTTTTGAAAAGAATCTTGTGTTTGTCTTATAAACTTCATTCTTACAATACCTAATGTATTGACTACATATTTAATTTTCTCTCCCGATGGTGCCGACTGTATTGGCGAAACGCGTGGCAGAATATTTTATAGTATAAACTAAGATTCATTCTTACAATACCTAATATATTGATCACATATTTAATTTTCAATTTTTTTTCATCTCCCGATGATGCCGACTGCGTAGGCGAAATTTGTGGTAGTATATTTTACAGCATTTTGGTGTCTTTAGAAAATTACTTCAATTTTAGTAGCACATTGAAAATTGCAACCCTCTGTAGATTCATATTTTTAAATAAAATGTCCTATAACTTTTTTATTTACTATTTGATTTTTTTCAAAAACCATGGATTTCTTCCTCTAGCTAACATTAACTTATAGCCCAAATTTCAATTCGAACGGACTTTATTTTCTTTAGTTATCGTGCTTACAAGAAACGTGACGGACAGACAGACGGATGGACAGATGAACAGCCTGACATTTTGAAAGTTGTTCAGAATTCGATGACGAACGAAATGATTTTTTCTCTGCGAGCGATATTAACGATTTTAGAAATGTCCCGATCAAATGCAATATACTCTTCGTAATCGTATTTGCGAAGAGTATAATAATAAATAGCTGTTTACTTTCGCACCAGGAAATTACCTTTACTTAGTATCACTAAATTACATTCTATCTACTAATCTTATTTTCTAACATTGTATACACATTCTTTCTTTAATCCTACCCTAATTAAAATTCAATAATTCGGAATTCGGAATATTTTATTGCCCGCCTGCGAAAAACTAGTAGATAGACATATAGTATTTAATAATGTACTTACATTAAAATGATCTTCACACACATGTAGAGACCTACTGCTCTGTGAAATGTCTTTTTCATATCTTCTACACGCTTTTAGCCATTTTGATCGACGAATCTTATCTTCTGGCAACATTATAAATATTTTACCTGGCACTTTTACTGTAGTATTCTTACACAACGGTACAATGCAATATTTAAAATAAGGAGTTTTTGTTTCCATTTTAAGTACCTATACACTTAAAATTTATGGCGATGCTGGTATTTTTACGGCTGAAATCAAGCAGTCGAGTGCTGGGATCTCCGTCGTGGTATGGTGTGATGTCACGATTACTCCCGCGCTTTTGAACCTGTTTGAAACGGTTCGCTCGTGCGCAAAACTTTAATAATTTATAACAAATTTATTATTGGGAATTAAGGCGTCATATTTTGCATATCTTATTTTTTAGTATTGTAGAACATTTTTATGAAGTAAAAAAAAATGTGCAAGTTCCCTATTACGCCTATGGTTTAGTTTCAAGGACAAAAGAGTTCTACGATAGTATCTACCAAGTTTTGATCAAAATTATTAACCTAGTTACCTAGCTTACAAGAAACTGTCAGCAGACATTGTCAATGTACAGGGCGTCAACAGAAGGTCGAAACGGTCTGCCATTTGCTTGTCTTTTAAGTTTCGTTCGTCTCAAATCACTTCCGGTTTAACAGTTGCCACAACTTTGTTATTTCAAATGAAACGCATCACCAGATTCCGCTTAAAATTCTCTTCTCAATGATACATTATATGCCGACATTTTATTTTAAAATAACCTCAAAACAGGCAATAATAGCAACAATTAAGATTTTTTTTATTTTCACCAAGTAGGCCATGGATCCTACGAAATGATTGAAAATCTCTCTACTGACAGCACTTGGGAACACTGAGATAATGATGCCAAAGGATAGCTACATGACAACGAACCTTGTATGTATTTAAGTGAAACATTAGACCGTTCAAGTCAGATGGACGTAATATGCAGTGATTTTTCAAAGGCATCCGACAGACTTGACCATGTTCAACTTTCAAAGTTTGCCACATTTGGACTGTCGATGAATTTATTAGATCTAATAAAGACATCTACAGAATAGATACCAATATGTGCAACACTGCTGTTTCAAGTCTGTTGAATCCATGCAGGAGTCAGAAGTGCCACAAGGTTCGGTATTGGGACTGCCTTTAACTTAATTATTTTAGCCAAATTAAAATTTAGTGCACCAAGATCCCTTAGTCGAAACGCATTTATATTTTACTGTCCCAATGAAAAAAGTAATATTAATTAAAATCACCTGTTAACAGCATGTACAGGGCAATCAGTTGAAAATTCTACTTTTAAACCCATTTTTTGTGCTTAAAAATATAGCTAGAGCAAAAATTAAAAAATGGATCTGTAGCATATTTTACCAAGTTTTCCTATATGCTATGAGTTTGCGTCTATCTCAAGAATATAATGGGGGAGCCGCATAGTCAAGTTTTTTTAAACGGAACACCCTGTATATTTTCGGATATTTGGTTAGTTCCTTTCCTCCCGTATATATGATTGTTATATATTCCATCTTCAAATAACTGAGTTATTCAAATGAATGAGTAATATTCTTAAAAGTTTGGGATACCTACAACTAAATTATTTTCAACATAAATTGCCATGCATAAAACAATAATGATTTAAAATATCGATTGTAGATCTGTCAAATTAATTTTGTTTAGTCGGTTTCGATTATTTTTCTGTTTTGAGTACTTCTTAAAGAATCTTTTGTATAAAAATATAAAATAATTCCCGTGTTTTCTGTAGAAGAACGTAATAATATATTAAATGTATATTTTTTTTCCAATGGAAGTATAACTAAAGCCAAACGTTTATATCAAAGAAGATATCCGCAGAGAAGATGCCCACATAAAACTTATTTTAAACACCTCATAAAAAATTTAGAAGAACAAGTTCGTTGCATAACACCAAAAGAAATTATACTACAAATGAAGAAGAGGAACTAAATGTTATATTATATTTTTCTGAACATCCTTCAAAATCTATTAGTGATGCAGTCCGAGATCTTGAGACGTCTTACGGATATATTCAAAATGTACTCAAGAAAAATAAATGTAAACCATATAAATTTAATGTGGTTCAAGAATTGAATGATAACGACTACGAAGAACGTATGGATTTTTGCAATGAAATATTAGCACGAATAGAACAAGACGGTTTCATTGCAAACATATTTTTCACAGACGAGGCAAATTTTATTTTATCTGGTTTATTTAATAGACGAAATGAACATTATTGGTCTACTGAAAATCCCCAACTAGTAAAGGAAATTCAGCGACACGGTCGCCAGTCTATAAGGGTTTGGTGTGGATTATTGAATAATACAATTTTTAGGCCGATATTTTACGAAGGTGGTTTAAATGGAAGAAGATATAAACAATTACTAGAAAATTAAATAGAAGACGTTATAGATGATCTTCGTTTACAAATATCTACACAGATAATCTGGCAGCAAGACGGAGCACCATGTCACTCAATTATGGAGGTAATTGAGTTTTTAAATCAGAAATATCAAACGTGGATAGGCAAAAGTGGCACTATACTTAACTTGTATGTTGTTATATGTATTTAAATTGTAAATATTATTAAAAAATCGTTTATAATACAAACTTGTTTTTTGATGCATTTAGGTGCATTTAGTTGAATAACTCAGTTATTTGAAGATGGAATATATAACAATCATATATATTTATAATGGGGAGGAAAGGAACTATCCAAATATCCGAAAATGTATAGGGTGTCCCGTTTAAAGAAAACTTGATTATATGGCGCCCCCTTTATATTATTGAGATAGATGCAAACTCGTAGCATATAGGAAAACTTGGTAAAACATGCTACAGATCCATGGTATTAATTTTTGTTCTAGCTATATTTTTAAGCACAAAAATGGGTTTAAAAAGTAGAATTTTCAACTGATCACCCTGTACAGTAATTTTAATAAAATCGGTATGAACTGCGACATTAATATTTCTTCCCTTAATGAATTAGTTAATATAGCTACAGAAATACTTATTTGTTAATTATCTGTTGTTAATTTTTATTTATATATATATATATATATATATATATATATATATATATATATATATATATATATATATATATATATAATTAAATATGATTTGAAGGAAACAACTACTCAGCGGGCAAATACCCCGACCTGCATTGAATTACACCTTCAAATCATGATAGATCGATAGCCAGTTTCATTTGTCAATTCCTAACCAGACATAGATCGATTTCGAACTTATTTGTTCTCTTCAGTATGCCATAGGTTATGGAACAGACAAATGATAGTGGCCAACCTGCTAGTTATATACTAACTATGGTGAAGTGAATAGTGGTGAGAGGTATGAAACTTCTCATATGGTCTGAATGCTACTATCCGACCGACATCCTAGATGTCTCTGTGGCGGATAGCGACTTGCATCACATCAAGTACCGAGAGCGGCAACCCCTAGCCCAGGTGGACTAAACTAATGTTATTAAATATGATTTGAAGGAAACAACTACTCAGCGGGCAAATACCCCAACCTGCATTGAATTACACCTTCAAATCATGATAGATCGATAGCCAATATCATTTGTTAATTCCTAACCAGACATAGATCGATTTCGAACTTATTTGTTCTCTTCAGTATGCCATAGGTTATGGAACAGACAAATGATAGTGGCCAACCTGCTAGTTATATACTAACTATGGTGAAGTGAATAGTGGTGAGAGGTATGAAACTTCTCATATGGTCTGAATGCTACTATCCGACCGACATCCTAGATGTCTCTGTGGCGGATAGCGACTTGCATCACAGCAAGTACCGAGAGCGGTGACCCCTAGCCCAGGTGGACTAAACTAATGTTATCAAATATGATTTGAAGGAAACAACTACTCAGCGGGCAAATACCCCGAATGGATAGTAGCCTTCAGACCATATGAGAAGTTTCATACCTCTCACCACTATTCACTTCACCATAGTTAGTATATAACTAGCAGGTTGGCCACTATCATTTGTCTGTTCCATAACCTATGGCATACTGAAGAGAACAAATAAGTTCGAAATCGATCTATGTCTGGTTAGGAATTGACAAATGATATTGGCTATCGATCTATCATGATTTGAAGGTGTAATTCAATGCAGGTCGGGGTATTTGCCCGCTGAGTAGTTGTTTCCTTCAAATCATATTTAATAACATTAGTTTAGTCCACCTGGGCTAGGGGTCGCCGCTCTCGGTACTTGCTGTGATGCAAGTCGCTATCCGCCACAGACACATCTAGGATGTTGGTCGGATAGTAGCATTCAGACCATATGAGAAGTTTCATACCTCTCACCACTATTCATATATATATATATATATATATATATATATATACATATATATATATATATATATATATATATATATATATATATATATATATATATATATATATATATATATATATATATATATATTTATATATATATTTATATATATATATATATATATATATATATATATATATATATATATATATATATATATATATATATATATATAACACGTGTCATCTACATTTTTTTATATTTGTTTTGTAATTGGATGTATCTGTTCGGCAGTAAATATTATTATTATTAACAGCTTTTCTTGATTTTTTAAAAGTTAATTTTTGGTCTTTACACACTCATCGGTTTCACTTCTTTATTTAACCAACTTCGTCAAAGAACAATAAAAAATAAGTTGAAAAGATATTGTCCAATAAAGTTGTGAAAAGATGATAATGTGGTGGTAAAAGAGTTATGATTTGGAAATTTAAGTAAATTGCAAAAATGTCTCTGTAGCTGATTGATATAGTTTAGAATAGCAGCTGTTTAATATTTATATTATTATCTAAGAAAAATTTGCAACAAATAACGTTTTTAAACGGTGCAAGCTGTTTATTAGTGTCTTCGTATTACTTGCATTAAATGCGTTATGAAGGATTAATGATTATATATTCACAAAGCATATTTGATGTATACATTTGAATACTCCGGATATCCTAAGCTCGTAAGTCGTCAAATTCATTGCATTGTTAATAATTTGATGTACACTTTATGAATTATGAACAGCTCGAAATGCATATAATCTTAAAACTATTTACTACCCATTTGTCATACTGGAAATAAAAATATGTGACGAAGTGAAATAAGTTTAATAAAATGATAAACATCTTTTTTGGGTACCTACTAATAAGTATAATACTTAAGATTTCTTTAAAAAAGATGATGATGAGTAGGCAGCGAAAATATTTGCAGGCAGTTATATAAAAAAATCCTATTACAGATATATAAATAAATACACCACATAAAAATTTATGTTGTGCGTTTATTTATATACCTGTAATGCAACAAATTTAACCAGTATCGAGGCAGTAACCGAGATAAATGTTTTTTTTTTGGCTTCGGAATTTAGGTCCATTCAGATAAAATAAATGTATATAATATTATAGGTAACTGGGCTGTTATTCCTCAGTTAGCAACACACCTTCTCATATAGAGCGCTGTTTGGCATATGATCCGCTAACATTCTCGCATAAAACGCTCTTACTAATATATATATATTTTTTTAATGGCATTGGGATAAAATCCATGCAGCCAGGCGCAAGTTACTATATGTATACTATTTAACAAAGTTAAAAAGATTCTAAAAAGGATTACTCCACAACGCATACACTACCAATTATGAACCTAATTCTAACCACAATTTTTTTACTAATTTTTTTTTTTGAAAAAGAAAAAAAAAAACCAAAGGAGGGACATATGCACATTCTTCTCGCCCAGGAGTCTTTCAGGGCCTTTTATTATAAGACAAACTAGCATAGACTGCGGTAAGTAAGGAATGGGTAACCAAACAAAGGAAAGACATAGTAGGATACGAAACTAATACAATTTTAAATTTTGAGTCCAGAAGTTTTAAAAAGTTTATAATAACTCCAATCACTCTGTCGTTATTTAATAATAAGAAATGTAAGACGTTCACTGGCATTTGAATATTTAGCTTCAGCATGTTTGCATAAAGTTGGTCCCGGCCAGGTTTGTATTTATCACAACAGAAAAATAAATGATCCAGGTCGCCCACAGCGTTACAGGGTTCACATAAATTAGTTGGTAAAATTCCTATTTTGTTTAAATGCTTGGGGTAACAGCCATGTCCAAATCTCAGCCTGATAATAGTTGTGATGTACCTCCTAGAAGTTTGTACGCTGTAGTTCCACGGTTTATTCGGAATTTCAGTTTGGATTTGGTTACCAATATTGTTGGTACATTAAATATGATTCGAACGAAACAACTACTCAGCGGGCAAATACCCCGACCTGCATTGGATTATACTTTCAAATCATGATAGATCGGTAGCCAATATCATTTGTCAATTCCTAACCAGACATAGATCGGTTTCGAACTTATTAGTTCTCCTCAGTATGCCATAGGTTATGGAACAGACAAGTGATAGTGGCCAACCTGCTAGTCATATACTGACTAAGGTAATTTGAGTAATGGTGAGACGTATGTGAAACTTCTCATATAGTCCAAATGCTAGAGAATGCTAACATAGAAAATTATTATTATTGCTATGTGTGTATGTAATATACCGTGTGTCCCAAATTCGATGCTCACCATTGCGATCTCGGAAATCATAAGAGCTAAAGGACCGGTTTAATGGGATAAGTTTTAGCAAATTTTATGCTGATTCCACATCCGGTAAGAAATTACGGCTAACCGAAACAGTTTTTGGGATTTTCCAAAAAAAACGAAAATTTTGTAATTTCTCTATTTGTCTGTCGCCAAGTAATATTTGGTCAGAGAGATTTTAGACTTTCACATTATTAGGACACTTTTTGGAGATTAATATTTTGGTGTCGAAACGAATGCTCGATAGTCTTTTGTTCTCGAGATATCCGAGGTAAATTTTGTTTTTCTTATGACATCCATATTGGATTTTTTCGTTATTTAGATTGCGCTTAAAAAAGAGCTTTCAAATGATGTATCACATGTCGAGGAAAAATTGTTTTTCAAGGGACTAAGTTAAGAAAAGTTATCCATTGCTTAACAAAACAAAAGAGTAGGCCATGGAAAATCAAAAAGTTATTTTGATATCATGGATATACCTAATACCAACCATTATAAAAATTAACAGTAATATTAAGGTTACCAATTTGACATGTTTATATAATTTAAATTTCTGTTCAAGTACTGAACATAATCAATATGGAGAAATTTTTTTAATAACAGCAAATTAACATAATAGAAGAAATGATAGTAAAGAAGTAAGAAGATTTAATAAAACTATTCAATATAACCTCCATTTAGCTGAATACATTTTTGGCATCTACGCCTAGCTGAGCTGATTATTCTTCTGAGAGTATTGGCATTTATTGTGCCGAAAACGTCCCTAACTCTGTCTTCCAACATATCGATAGTTTTTGGGCTCTTAAAATCATACACTTCATTTTTCACCATACCCCCACAAATAAAAATCACAAGAGATCATATCAGGCGAGCGGGGAGGCCACAATACTGGTATTCTATTTGAAATTATGCGGTTACCAAAATTTTCCTGCAATATCAGAACAGCCATCTCGTTGGAACCACTATTCGTTTATTTCTTATTCTGTTAAAAGCTGTCTTATCTCGGGTAAAACTTGATTTTCTAGAAGTTCACGAGAGGCGCTCACTTTAAATTGTTGTGAAAAATGAATGGACCAATTACATGGCGATCTAAAAATAATAATTAAGGAAAGGATTATAGGCAGATCATACGAGTAGAATAGGAAGAGAAAAGATAATATCGAGGGTTGCCTTTCATATTTCGGGAATGGACGATCCTGGTGCTGCCATCTAACAACCGACGTCCCTATCGTAAAGTTCAACTTTTTGTCGGTATACGTACTCAGAACGTTTCGACGTACAGGCGCTATTTGTGTTGTTTACAGTGACTTGATAAATTCATCTCGGCTAACAAATGGAATTAAGTCGTGAACATTTCCGTGCGATTATTTTTTTACAACTTTCGACGTGCATCGATGAACTTAATTCGACTTTTGGCGATGAAGCACCATCAAAAAACACTGTATATCGGTGGTATACGGAATTCAATCGTGGCCGTAGTTCGCTCAGTGACGAATTTCGTGAAGGTCGTCCAAAATCGGTTGTTGTTCCAGAAACCTTGATGCTGTGCGTGAACTGATATTGCAAGATCGTCATGTGACTTATCGTGAGATTGAGACATCCTTGGGCATTAGTGGGACCAGCATACATTCAATATTGCATGAACATTTGGCCACCAAAAAATTTGTTCACGTTGGATCCCGCATAATTTGACAATCGCTCAAAAAAGGCTCGTGTCGATTGGTCGAAAGAAATGCTTAATAAATACAATCGCGGTGCTTCAAAACACGTCTATGACATCGTAACAGGTGACGAATCATGGATCTATGCGTATGAACCTGAAAGTAAACAGCAGTCGACTGTATGGGTCTTTCAAGACGAGCCACATCCAACAAAAGTTGTTCGCGCACGAAGCACTTCGAAGCAAATGGTCGCCTGTTTTTTCGGAAAAACCGGACATGTGGTAACTGTACCATTAGAACAACGTCGGACGGTCAATTCTAAATGGTACACAACCATTTGTTTGCCAGAAGTCTTCGGAAAAATAAGGGAAACCAACCGCCGAAGACGCATCATTCTCCACCACGACAATGCGAGCTCTCACACATCGGCTCAAACAAGAGACTTTTTGAGAACTCAAAAAGTCGAATTGATGAGTCATCCGCCGTACAGACCTGATTTGGCACCCAATGACTTTTTTTATTCCCGCACATCAAAAATAAATTAAGAGGTCAACGTTTTTTCGACACCTGAAGAAGCGGTTGATGCGTTCAAAATGCATGTTTTGGAGGTACCTCAATCGGAGTGGAAAAAGTGCTTCGAAAATTGGTTCAAGCGCATGCAAAAGTGTATTGATCTTCATGGAGAATATTTTGAAAAACAATAAAGCCATTTACAATGATTAATTTCTTTTTTTGTTCTCCATTCTCGAAATATAAAAGGCAACCCGTCTATCATGCCGCACCAAACATTGAATCCAAACCTAGTTTGGAATCTTCTTTGCGTAGTTACATGCGGCTGTGGTCCAGTGGTGACAATTGTGCTTGTTATAGAATCCACAATTTGTAAAACGACTTTCATCGGTCCATATAACTCGACTGATAATCAGGTTGTTCTTCGCATTTCTGATTAAATCAATGACAAAATTCAAACCTTCTACCAAAATCATAGTTGTTTAAAACTTGGACAATCGTAGGTTTGTACGGATGATATTTCCTTTGTTTTAATGCCTTGTGTACAGTTGTCTTAGGAATATTTGTTTCGCCTGCAATTTGTCGCACTTATATGCGGGGATTATTGTTAACAGCTTCGAGAATATTATTTGTGCGGTCAACATTATCAATATCATACCGGTCTCTTTTATTATCAAGATTCCTGTAATTTAACAAATTGCTTACAATTCTTCCAAGAATTATTCTATGTATTTGCATTATCTCCGGAAATGATTCTTGATAGGAAGCCGATGCGTTTTACGAATTTCAATTTTTTTCTTTTTTTTAATGATATTCCAACATTCAAATTTTTCTTCATTTGAGAATTTGTGCGCCATTTTGCAATAATCACACTTGAACAGTAATAATAAGTATTCTTGAACAATTTACAATAATGCGACTATTATTTAGTGAACAACTTTCAACTAATAGTAATGCTTATTATTTGTTTTAAACCACACCCAATGGGAACACATTGTTGTTTAAACGTTTATATAACGTTAATTATCGTTTGCGTATCGTTAATTGACGTTATATATACGTTTAAACAATGTTTATATAACGTTTGCGTAACGTTAATTAACGTTATATAAACGTTTAAACAATAGTGTGTTTTCATTGGGCAGCCTAATAAATTTTACTGACAGTTATGTGTGAATTTGGTCGTTTTTAGAAAAGCATTTTTCAAATTTTACTAATTACTAACTACTTTGCATGCAAGAATGTTCTTGATGAAGAGCATTTCTTTGTACAAATTTTGAACACTTTATTGACAATTTTATGACAAATAAAACTTTGATGATCGTCTAAAAATTGATGTTTTCAGAAAATTGTACAAATAAAGCAATATACAGTACATAGATAAGTCGCCGTCTGAATAAGCAAATTCCTTGTCTCTGGCTTTACAAAAACTTTTTGATTTTCCATGGCCTACTATTTTGGTTTGTTAAGCAATGGATAACTTTTCTTAAACTAGTCCCTTGAAATACAATTTTCTTGAGTCAATTCCACAAAATTTAAACACTTTATTAAATGAACAGGTTTAAATTTTATGCCAGATTTATTAGACAAAATATGTTAGAACGCAATTTTGATATAAATGAAAATATTTATTTATTTATTTAACCTGTGTACAAGAATAAAATCTCAATTACAGACAGTATTTAAATAGTCCTGAGATAGTTCGCTTTACCTCTTCATAACAAAACTCTTTGAAATGAGAACGCGAATTATAAAAAAACTAAACCAGATTGACTAAGGTAATATACTAAATTAATCTAAAGCAACTTAAATGAATTGAGCTAAACAAAAGTTATTTATGAACATTTACATAAGAATACTTTTGTAAATGAACAATAATTTTCATATTACAATTTTAGCTGGTAAATTAAGTAATTTAATATTTTTCTACTCCCTACATAGAAAATACTATTTTGCTCCCTCATTTCAGGGAGCAAAGTAGTACTTTTCCTCCCTCGGGAGGAAAATACTTTGCTTCCCTAGGGAGGAAAATAGTTTGGCTCCCTCTGGAAGCAAACAAGTAAAAAACTTCAAATAGCTGTAATAGTAGTGTATAGACTTCTTTTATTGATACACAAACTTCCTGAAAATGAATGCTTTTCTTTGAAACAGATTTTTTTATTACTTATTTTTATTTATAAAAATTGAAAACAGTTTAAATCGAGGTTTAAATTAACATCAGTAACTAAATATTGTTAAAATTTATGGTACAATTAGTTAAATTACTAATGGAGATTGCCCCTGAAGAAATATTGGCTCTGCTGGTGGAGATCAGTTCCTGTTTGTTGTTTTCCAAAGTCTTGGTCGCTGATGAAGTACTTGTAGAAACAAAATTTTCAAAAACAAGACAACGTTTTTTTGATACTTGAAGTAGTACTTTCTCCCGTAATTATTTGGCTGGCTACCTCACTTCATCTTCACATTTGGAATACATTATTATAAACTTTTTGGAAGTTTGTTTATTTTGAAAACAAGAAGCAACCTTAGCAACGTTCCATGTACTTTGATTTTTAACAATATTTACTTATCTAAATACCTATTATGACATTTTGACATATTTGGTATTTTGATTGTCAGGCACAAGAAAATATAATAAAATATATGTAAAACCAATGTAGAACACTGTAAATCGTCGTAGAAAAAATCATATGTATTACACAGGAGCAAAGTGCCATTTCCTCCCTTGGATATCAAACTATCCGCGGGAGGAAATTATGCACTTTTCTCCCTTGTCATACAAATAGCTATAGTTCCTTGGTAAATTTTCTAAATGAATCACCAAAAATATCACAGTACTATTGAATACAATTGTAATTTTTGTCATCGGTAAAGTGATCTACATAAGTAAGAAAATAAAAAAGTTAAATAATTTCTTGTTTTTAAATTAGGAACACAAAAACAACATTTAGCTAGTGTGACAGAATCGTAATGTTTATTCTTTTTTTATAGATATATTATACTGAAATAAATGCGACAATTATTAGTTGGTAATTATTTAAGTTTCCTAAATACTCAGAGCTACGACTATGAGTATATCGACCAAATAGAATAAAAAATGAATGCTTGAGAAATATTTTTTGTACTATGTAGTGTCTGAAATATATTTAGTATGATAAGAACTCCATATTAAAGGACAATATTTTAATCTGGAACGAACAAAGCTATAATATAGCATTAGTAAAGTTGTCTTGGATTTGAAAGATTTAGAGTTTCGTATTATAAATCCGAGATTCTTGTAAGCCCGATTGGAAACATAGAGTGCGTGATCATTAAAGGATAACTTAGTCAAATTTTACACCCAGATCTGCAATAAGGTCAACTCTTTTTCTAGTCTGATGTTTTCCACGCCATATTGAAATTAAACTGTATGCTTGGAGAGTGTATAATTCATAACTTTACATCTAGTTTTATTAAATGGTAAACAATATTCCACTGACCAATTCAATAATCTATTAATGATTTTTTGGTAATTGTTTACAATCATTCACGCCATTAATTTGCCTAAATATTTTTATGTCGTCTGCAAACATTAAATATTTGACAATTCTCTACATAAAGTTATATCATTTGTAAACAAGAAAAGCAAAAGAGGGCCCAAGAGTGATCCTTGTGGAATGCCAGAACTAGATGTATAAAATTCTGATTCAAAGTTATTTACTCTTACGAATTGTTTTCGTTTAATATGAAAAAATAAATTGAATATTAAATCATCAGAAAAGGAAAGTAAATGTAGTTTGTATATTATTGAATGATTTACTTTATCAAATGCTTTAGAAAAATCGGTCTAAATGACATCTACCTGATTTTTCTTTGCTAAAACATCTATTGTGAAAGTGGCAAAGTCTATTAGATTTTCACAAGTTATTCATTTATTTCGAACAAACCATTGGATGTCCACATGCGAGCCTTTAATTAGAAATACAATTTTCTTGTAGAGCCCAATAAATTAGTTCTTAAATGCAATATTTATTTATTTATTTATTTCAGATACACCATCCAACAGTATTTGCATACTAATTGTAGGGATGGGAATACAGCATAATTAACAAAAAAAATAGAAATAAAAATAATAATAATAATAATTACAAAAAAAAATAAAAATAAGAATATTAATTATAAAAAGAAATAAATAAATAAATTGGCAATTGAAAAGTGACAATTATTACAATGAATTTGCAGCAGCAAAAAAAGAAATACATTAAACACTATTAAATCACTTACATTACTTTTTACAAATAACTTTTTGATCGAGTTAATGCTACAAATAAAAATATCCAAATTATCTTGAACTGAAATATAATTGTTGCATAAACAAAATAAAGGTGAAAATTTAAGTAAATTGGTCCTTGGGGTTGGTAAATGGAAAGTGACAGTGTGCCTAGTTGCGATTAAAGTAATATTAAAATTAAGTTGACTTAAAATAGAAGGGTAGTCAATCTTATTATGAATAATATTACGTAAGAATATAAGAGAATGCATTTTCGTTCTATCTTTTAGACTCAACATATTATGCCTAGTTAATAGTTGTTCATATGGCGCTCCAATAACTGGGTAAATGCCATCAATCTTAAAGGATACGTACTTTAAAAATTTGTGTTGAATACTTTCTAAATTATTACTATATGTTTGATACGCAGGATTCCAAATTATTCTAGCTTATTCTATCTTAGACAGAATAAAATAATTAAATAGTAAAAATAAAACGTCAGTGTCATTAAACCCTCGTGAATGCCTTGTAACGAAACCAAGGTTTTTGTAACTAGACAGTACAAGCATCATTAATTATGAAGATTAAAGTTCAGCTTTA
>JANEYF010003016.1:57500-124185 GCA_029963845.1 Rhamnusium bicolor | reverse complement strand
GTTAATTTTGAAATAAATGTTGCTAAAAGGGGAGTAAAAATTAAAGCTGAGAAGAAGGGAAGTTTGTATGTGGAAAATGAAAAAGGCAAATCTTTGGAAATTAAAGACGTTTTGTTGTGCAAAGACTTAGAATTCAATTTATTGTCAGTAAAGAAAATTGAGCAAGCGGGACTCAAAATCGTATTTGAAAATCAAAAGGTACAAATTATGAAAGGTCTAGAAGTTGTAGTAAAAGGAAGTCTGTTTGGAAATCTGTATTTAGTATCCTTCAAACCAAGAAGTGAAAGTGTAAACTTTGCGAGTAGCAGTCTCTTACATCGGCGTATGGGACATTCGTCACTGTTCCCATCCAGAAATCTCTGTGAGGTATGCTTAAAGGGGAAACAAACACGTCTGCCTTTTGGAAATACTCCTCAGGAAAAGAAAGCCAAACGGCTATTAGAAATTGTGTTTCAGATGTGGCAGGTCCGTTTTCACCTCTCACGCATGATGATAAGAAGTATTATGTCTCATTCATTGACCATTGTTCACATTTTGTACAGATATATCTCATGAAAGAAAAGAGTGAAGTATTTGAAAAATTTATGGAATATGAAGCATTCGTAACAGCAAAGTTTGGAACGAAAATTTCAGAAATTTTCGGTGTGACAACGGTGGAGAGTACAGCTCAAAAGATTTAAAAAATTTTTGCAAAATAAAAGGAATTCAAATTAACTATACCGTTCCAAGGAATCCTGAACAGAACGGAATAAGCGAGAGATTTAATAGAACCGTTTTAAATATGGCTAGGTGCTTACTTATTGACTCGCAACTTAATGAAATGTTCTGGGGTGAAGCTGTAAGAACAGCGACATACATTATTAACAGAGTACCAACCACTTCTTTACAAGAAAACAAAATTCCAGCAGAAATTTGGACAGAAGTGAACAGAAAATATTAAAGTGTTCGGAAGTACCGGACATGTACATATATCAAAAGAAATTAGAGGAAAATTAGACGAAAGAAGTAAATCGATGATAATGGTTGGATATACAAACAATGGATATAGAATGTGGGACTCGGGAAAGAATATCATAAGATGTGAACGTAATGTTATTTTTGATGAAAATGAAAAACCTATAGTTACTGGAATTGAAAATTTCATGATTAATCCTGAAAGTAGAGAAGAAAAAGAAAAAGTAAGGTTAGAATTAAAAGATGGAAACAAAACTAATGATTTAACAGAAATAAGAAGGCAAAATGAAGAAAAAGAATACCAGGAAGAAAGAAGTAAACCGAGAGAGAGAAAGCTCCCGAAAAGATTTGAAGATTATGACATGAATTTTATGGCAGCGTTGGCTACAGGTTTCCTACCATCAGAAAATCCTGCAACCTATGCTGATGCTATAAAAGAGGAAGATTGGAAAAGGGCTATAGAACAAGAAATAAATATGTTAAGAAAAAATCAAACATGGGACATTGTATTACCTCCGAAAGATGAGAAAGTAATAGATTCAAGATGGGTTTTTACGCAAAAAATTGTAAACGGTGAGTCGATTAAAAGGGCAAGATTGGTTGCAAGAGGGTTTCAACAGGAAAATTATGAAGAACAGGAGATTTATTCACCAGTTGCAAGAATGTTGACACTAAGAGTTTTGCTGGCATTGACTATTGAAAAGCGTTTATACATTCATCAGATGGACGTAAAATCGGCGTTTTTAAATGGAGATTTGGAGACACCAGTCTATATGAAAATTCCGGAAGGTCTATTAGTGGTTTCTTGTACTAATCAAGTGTGTAAACTGAAAAAGGCTCTTTATGGTTTGAAACAAAGCCCTAAATGTTGGTATGAAAGATTCAATAATTTTTTGATGAAAATAAATTTTGTTAGATCCAAAGTTGATCCATGTTTATATAGTAGGTATGAAACATATATGTTATTGTGGGTAGATGACTTAATTATTATGTCTAGTAATATCACACTTGAATTTTGTTAAAAAACAGTTATCTTTAGAATTTGAGATGAAAGATCTAACTGCCGATAATAAAATTTGTTTTTTGGGTTTAGAAATAGAAATAAAAAATGGAATATTATTTATATGTCAAAAACAGCTTATTAACAAAGTTTTAAAACAATATAATATGATAGATTGTAAATATTCAAGGTTACCTATGCAACACAAATTAAATTTAGAAGTCGGAGAAATATGTAACGCTAATGATATACCGTATAAAGAACTAATAGGAAGTTTTATGTATATTATGTTAGGGACACGTCCAGATTTATGTTTCGCGGTAACTTATTTTAGTCAGTTCCAAAATTGTTACAACGATGTTCATTGGAAACATCTGAAAAATGTATTAAAGTATCTTAAATATACTGAAAATTTAGGCTTAAAATATGTAAATTCTACCAAACATGATTTGATTATTAGTGCGTATGTTGACTCAGACTTTGCAAACAACATTAATGACCTTACCAGCTGTGAAGCTGAATATGTAGCATTGTCGACATGTATTACAGAATGTTTATTTTTAAAACAATTATTAGAAAATCAAATGTTATGTATATTTAAACGTATTTTGATATATGAAGTTAATCAATCTTGTATCAAAATGTCTAACACTCTTGAAACGAAGAGGTCTAAGCACATAGACGTTAGACATCATTTTGTAAAAGATTTAGTTATGGAGGGAAATATAAAAATGATTTATGTAAGCTCTGAGAATAATTATGCAGACTTAATGACAAAGTCATTATCTATTGTAAAATTTGAACATTTCAGAAATTCTTTAAATATTTGCAAAATTGAGGCGGAATGTTGAAGTTGACAATTCTGAAATATTAGTTAATAAATATAAGTTGGTATTAGTTCTTAGTTATTTTTATATGTTGAAGTTATAAGCAAGTCAGTGAGTTGTTGCTAGTGGTTGTCGTACGTTGTGTTACGGGAATTCCTATGCTGTTATCTTGAATATTGTGTATTGTGTGGTCTTTCTAAATAAATCTTCAAACTCAAACAAATTATTGCTTACTTTCAAGAGTGATGTGGAAGTAAAATATTATATTTTCAATTTACATTATTAAAATTACTTCATTAATGGTTCTTGCTTTTGTAAAACAATAACTCCTATACTAAAATCAATAGACTAATGTAATCGTTTTTTCACGAGGAAATGTGATTAAAACTTTCCGTAACTACTGCAATAAATGTTAATTTTACATTTATTTATTATTTCGCTAATATACACTCACAAGAAAAGTCTAGGGACATTTTTACAAAATTATATAAGATATAAAAAACATTTGCACAGTTTTTTCTAAGTCAATTTAAAAAAATACGATATTTATAAAAATGTCCCTAGACTTTTTTTATGAGTACATAAAAGAAACCATTGTTCGTGTAGTTTATCATTCTGTACGTATTATAGGATGTATACAAGGTGTTCTAACATAAATGGGACATTCTAAATAGGTATTTTAGTAATGGAAGAGAATAGCCCTTATTAAAAATGCAAACCAGATGGTCAACATAAATTTAAGGATTCCAAACAATTTATATACAGGGTGTCCCATAATTAAGTACCTCTATTCAAGAGGGTAATAGAACTATAAAAGTTGAGTTTTGTTTATAATCATTTGCCTTAAATCAGTTTATAGATAAAAGTGCGGAATTATTTTTTGTAGAGGTATGTAGTTATCCATCGATTATTGTATACCCATCATGCATTGTAATATTTAAGTGCTTATATCAACATTTAGTAAGAGCAACTTTTTTATTCAGTTTTTAGCACTAGCGTTTCTTTCCGCCGTAAATGTGTTAAAAAATAAGTTAAAGAGTTCTGATGAAAATTCACCCCCCACCATTTTTGTAATTACTCCAACAAATCATATGTAGATAAAACTTTAACAAAATATGTAACATTATTAAATTAATCATGGTCCAAATTTAATTTTTGCAACTTAAGACGTTTCGAATTTATTGGCAAATAACTATATTGTACTTACCCCCTTTAAAGGATTGTAGCTCCCTTATGACTGCCTTAAGGCAACTGTTTATATACAAAATCAACTTATTTTTTTATAGTCCTATTAACGCATTGAAAAAAAGATATTTAATTATGAGACACATAATGCCTTAATTTTATTTAACTCTTTCACCCTGTAAATGGCCCGAAAATAATAGAATCCCAAGATACATTGTGTTAAAAATAATCGCCTATATATTGCTTTACATAAATCTAATAACCCGTCGCCGCGCCGCCTGGCTGAAATTATCAGTGTTGAATTAAAAAAAACATGGATTTACAAAACGAAGGCACCAATAATCATTTAAAAAATGTCTAAACTTTTCATAAATTGACTAATTTGTAATTTGTCTATAACATACATTTTAAAATTTATTCTGTAATATCTTTAAAAATTATTCAAAATAGATGTAAAAGAGCATTCGTCTAATTGTAAATACAAAACTAAAGATTTTATATTTTTATTCCATTTCGTTATTTATTTATACTTTCAATTTATATTCTTAAAAGTACTTCATTAATGATTCTTGTTTTTGCGAAACAATAACTCCTATACTAAATTCAATATGTTTTATGCTTGCAATAATGTAACAGTTTTTCACTTAGCACATCACGAGGAAATGAATAAAACTTTTCATTATTACAATAACTTTTATTTTTACACCTTTTACATGAGCAATCTATTCCCCCTCTTTTCATATTGTTCTCCATTTTAAAATAAAATAAAATGCATACAATTTTCACAGTAAACCAATTACGTGTAAAGCACTTACTCCACGAGTTATTTTTTTTATTTCACTGATAACAAACACGCCGCTCCGACGGCCACTACTACACTGATAGGGATGCGTATCAGAATAACGGGTCAGTATAACCGCTCTTGAAGGTTCCCGGCGGCGAGGCCTAGCAATAAGGAGAAATAACCTTCTGGTTATACTGTGGTCTAAATCGGCTACTACTGGTACTTATTTATACTTGGGTTGAATTTTATTTCGAGGACCAGCTTGTAGATATACGGGGCTCTATATAAATTGGATGTGGGTATTGATATTTTCTAAATTTTGTTTTGCTTTATTATTATTTTGTTGTACTATTTTATTTAGGGTTTTAATATTATCTACATGTTTACCATTTATGATTTGTTCGTCTGAAAGATAGAAAGAGTCTGTTAGATTTTCATTATCTTTATATATATAGTTATTTGAAATGGTGTAAATTTTGTTACAGAGTAGATTGTATTATTATAAGCAATAAGTGCGTATTTTACTAGAGTTTTTATATCTTTATTTGGTTGTTCCAAATTTAACGCTCTTAATTGTTCCAGTAATGTAGAATGACAACGTTCTACAGGACTATTACTATTTGGGCTGTACGCTGTTTTATAATGAATTATTTTGTTCCGTACAAAATTGTTCCATTAGTAAATTTTTGAATTCAAGGCCTTGATCTCACTTAATTACTTTTGGTAAGCCAAAGTGTGAAATAAATATTAGGAAGTTATCTAATGTATCAATTGCATTGACTGTTGATGCATATGCTTGAGCAGAACGAGAAAAACTTTTTAAAATTGTTAAAAACGGTTGGTTTTTTACTTTAAATGTATCAATATAAATATGTTCAAATGGATATGTACCAATAGGATGAGTGGGTTTATATTTAAAACCTGTGGGTGTCTCTCATATTTTGTTTTTTGGTATATTTCATAAGTATTTATATAATTTGTTATGTTATTATTAATATCTAGTCAATAATACCGGTGTGAAAACAGCCATAGTTTTCCAGCCAAGGTTTTGCAATACGGCAACACTGTATTGCTGATATAAAGATATAAATCCAAACGAACGGCTTATTGTAATATATAAAAATTAAACTGATATTAACTAAATTAAAAATGTTTTTGACTAATTAAATAAATATAGTGATATAATTTAAGTAACCATTACTTCAAAAGTCATTGTCGGGCCGTAATAAAAAAAAAAAAAAATACAATAAATTATTTCCACGTTATTAATTTTTGTCGCTCGCTGTGAATTTTGAGAAAATAGGTATAGTGATCTACATTAAGTAACCCATACCTCAAATGTCATTGTTGGGTCAAAGTAGGGGGTCAAAAAAAACAATACAAAACAATAAATTATTTCCACGCTATCATTTCTTATCGGTTACTTTGGTACGAGGAGAAGCAGGTATAGACAGTATATGCTTTAAGTAACTTATACCTCAAAAATCATTGTCGAACCGTAAAAATGTGGTCAGAAATATAAAATAATATTCAATAAATTATTCTCACGTTCTAAATCTTTGCCGGTCACAATATGAGAGGGAGTACGTATAATAATCTATTTTAAGTAACCTTTAGCTCAAGTCATTGTCGTCCAGAAAAATTAACAATTTTTAATAAATTATTCCCATGTTATTAATCCTTGTTGGTCCCTTCGGTAAGTGTGAAAGTAACAGTAGTGATCTACTTCAACTAACGCTTACCTCAAAACTCATTGTCGGGCCGTAATAAGGGGGGTCAGAAAAATTAATAATTTTCAATAAATTGTTACCACGTTATTAAGGTTTGTCTGTCACTTTGGAATGTTAAGAATGATATGTTGTAATCTACTTTATATAACCTTTATCTCAAAAGTCATTGTCGGGCTACAGAAATAATAATTTTCAATAAATTATTCCCAAGTTATTAATCCTTGTCGGTCACTTTCGCACAGGGGAAACTAAGAATAGTAGTCTACTTTAAGTAACCTATATCTCAAAAGTCATTGTCGGGCCGTAATAAGGGGCCCAGAAAAATGAACAATTTTAAATAAATTATTTCCACGTTATTAATCCTTGTCGGTCCCTTTGGTATGAGTGGAAGTAACTAGTGAACTACTTTCAGTAACGCATACCTCAAAAGGCATAGACGGGCCGTAATAAAGGGGTCAGAAAAATTAATAATTTTCAATAAATTATTCCCAAGTTATTAATCCTTGTCGGTGCCTTTGGTATAAATGGAAGTAATAACTATAGTGATCTACTTTAAGTAACGCATACCTCAAAAGTTACTGTTGGGCCGTAATAAGGGGGTCAGAAGAATTTATAATTTTCAATAAATTTTTATCACATTAAGGTTTGTCGGTCACTTTAGAATTTTAAGAATGATATGTTGTAATCTACTTTATATAAACCTTCATCTCAAAAGTCATTGTCGGGCCGTAATAAGGGATCCAGAAAAATTAATAATTTTCAATAAATTTTTCTCAAGTTATTAACCCTTGTCGGTCACTTTCGCACAGGGGGCACTAAATATAGTAGTCTACTTTAACTAACCTATATCTCAAAAATCATTGTCGGGCCTTAATAAGGGGCCCAGAAAAATTAAAAATGTTCAATAAATTATTTCCACGTTATTAATTCTTGTCGGTCCCTTTGGTACGAATGAAAGTAACTATAATGATCTACTTTAAGTAACGCATACCAAAAAAGTCATTGTTGGGCCGTAATAAGGGGAACAGAAAAATTAATAACTTTCAATAAATTGTTATATACCGCTAAGGAGGAACGCGAGTGGGGTGCGAAGCGCTCCGGCGGTCGTCGCCGCGCCGAAAATTTTCGATCGTCCGAAATTTTCAATTTAAAAAGGAATATATTGTGTCCTTTAATCGTGTAGCAATATTTACATTTTTCGGTAGTTATTAATATAGTTTTTAACGAAAAAAAAAAAGCGGAGTGTGTAGGGATCGAACCATCGATACATTGATTGTAAAGCCAATGCTTTACCCGCTAGACCATCAACCACTTTATTATTGTTGTTAGTATAGACAGCGTTTTCTATTTATTGGATAATTTGGTTACAAGGAATTTGGGTAAAAAGAAGTAACAAATGTACGTCATTTATTTTTTGGCCAATAAGCTATAATACATTTAATTATGAACGAATACATTATTTATTTTGCGTCTGAAATTTTTTCCGCAACTATGTACAAAATGTTTTGCATTGTAAAAGTTTCAGATATTAATGATTGCATTAATCAAAATGTAGATATTAATTAAAGTACATTGAAAAAAAAAAAATTGAAAATTTAAAGAATCGAAGCGAATGTAATAATTACGTTACAATTATTCGCAAGTGTGAGACAGGAAAAAAAATTGGCAATTACAAATGCAAGTGTGAATAAAAAAAATGTTTTAAAATGTACAATAATGAAAACGTTAAGTTCTTTAAATATGCAGGAAACAGAAAATTGCTAGAGACAACAAATGAACTGTATAAATTGAATTGTAGAAAAAAAAAGATTTAAATTAATTTTTTTCACTGCTCCACTGATGTTTCTTTTAATTAGCAGGTTTTGAAGGCAACTATTACATTTCTGTTATTATCTAAATTTTCACGTTCATTTAATTAATATTTACATTTTCAATAATTAGCTTTTAACGAAAAAAAAAAAAACGGAGTGTGTAGGCATCGAACCATCGATCTTTTGATTGTAAAGCCAGTGCTTTACCCGTTAGACCATCAACCATTTACTAATTGTTGTTAGTATAGACAGGGTTTTCTATTTATTGGATAATTTGGTTACAAGGAATTTGGGTAAAAAAAATTTCAAACGGTCGCGAAATATGGTAAATATGCAAATTAAGGAACGCGTGGAGGGCCGTCGTTCGGCGGGAGTTCTCGGAAAAAAAATCGAGGGGGTCGGGGAAGGGGGGTCTATTTGTGGAAAACGCCTTTTCTGCAAATTCACGCACGGCGTGTCGTTCTACGTCGCAAACGACGCAAAAAAGTCGTATGACCGAATTAGATCTGACGCGTCGTAACGGCGCGGCGGCCGTCGGCGCGCCGAAAATTTTCGATCGTCCGAATAAAATAGTAAATATGCAGATTAAGGAACGCGCTTCCGTGGGCGGGCATTACTCGATGGGGGAGTTTTCGTGAAAAAATTGGACGGGGGTGGGGGTCAGGTAGGGGGGCTAATTTCGGAACGCGCCTTTTCGGCAAAATCGTGTTCGGCGTGTCGTTCCACGTCGCGAAATGCGCAAAAAAGTCTTAAGACCAAATTCGATCCGACGCGTCGTAACGGCGTGGCAGCCTTCGACGCGCCGAAAATTTTCTATCGTCCGAAAAAAATACTTCGTCGGCAGATTAAGGAGAGCGCTTCCGTGGGCGGGTATTATTCGATGAGAGGTTTTCGGAAAAAAACTAGGGGGGATTGAGGAGTCGGGGAGGTGGGCCTAATTTTTGAAACCGCCTGCTCGGAAAATTAGCGGGCGGCGTGTCGTTCTACGTCGCGATCGACGCAAAAAAAGTCTTATGATCGAAATCGATCCGACGCGTCGGAACGGCGTGACGGCCATCGACGCGCCGAAAAGTTTCGATCGTCCGAAAAAAAATACTTTCTTGGCAGATTAAGGACCGCGCTCCCGTGGGCGGGTATTTTTCGACGAGGTTTTCGACAAAAATTTGGAGGGGGATGAGGAAGGGGGCTAATTTCGGAAGGCACTCCTTCGGCAAATTCGCGTACGGAGTGTCGTTCTACGTCGCAAACGGTGCAGAAAAGTCTAATGACCGAATTCGATCTGACGCATCGTAACGGCGTGGCGGCCTCTGATGCGCCGAAAATTTTCGACCGTCCGAAAAGAATACTTCGTCGGCAGATTAAGGACCGCGCTCCCGTGGGCGGAAGTTACTCGATAAGGGATTTCCGTAAAAAAATTGTTGGGGGGTGGGGGTCGGAGAGGGGGGGCTAATTTCGGAACGCGCCTTTTCGGCAAAAACGCGGGAGCGCGTCGTTCTTCGTAGCGAACGACGCAAAAAAGTCTTATGACCGAATTCGATCCGACGTATCGTAACGGCGTGGCTGTCTTCGACGCGCCGAACATTTTCAATCGTCCGAAAAAATACTTCGTCGGCAGATTAAGAACCGCGCTCCCGTGGGTAGGTAGTATTCGAGGAGAGGTTTACGTGAACAAATTGGAGGGGGAGTGGGGGGTCGGGGGAGGGGAGATAATTTCGGAACGCGCCTTTTCGGCAAAATCGCGCGCGGCGTGTCGTTCTACCATGCGAACGACGCAAAAAAGTCATGACCGAATTCGATCCAACGTGTCGTTACGGCGACAGAGGAGGATTCCTTGCACAGCGCCAAGGGTGCGTGTAGCGCACGCTTAACATATACACATATCAGAATTGGATACAGGGGTTAGCCGTTCAGGTCCTCATACTGTTCACCCGCATATACTGTTCACCCGCATATACTGTTCACCCGTTCTCACTTGTTATCACGTTATTAATCTTTGGAATGGTAAGAAGATATGTTGTAATCTACTTTATATAACCTTTGTCTCAAAAGTCATTGTCGGACCATAATAATGGATCCAGAAAAGTTAATAATTTTTAATAAATTATTCCCAAGTTATTAACGCTTGTTGGTCACTTTTTCACAGGGGAAACTAAGTATAGTAGTCTAGTTTAAGTAATCTATAGCTCAAAGTTCATTGTCGCTCTGTGATAAGGGGGTCAGAAAAATAAATAATATTCATTAAATTATTCTTTCGTTATTAGCCTAGTCAGTCATTTTGATGTGGTAGAAGAGATCTATTGTAATATATTTGATATAACCTGTATCTCAAAAGTCATTATCGGGCCGTAATAAGGGGCCAAGAAGTTCATTCGGTTTCATTTCGATAAATTATTCCCACGTTGTTTATCCTTGTCGGTCGCTTTAATATGAGAGGAAGTAAGTATAGTGATCCATTTTAAATAACATATACCCCAAAGTTTCTATCAGGTCGTAATTATGGGGTCCGGAAAGTAAATAATATTCCATGAATTATTCTAGCGCTATTAATATTTGTCAGTCAGTTTGATGTGATATAAATGTACAATTATAACACAGACACAAAAAAAAATTCTGTACTTTAAATCCAAACCATGTTTCCTTATGTATTTTGATGTGCTGAAACCGAATCTGGACATAAAAATTACGGCTATTGAGTCAGTTTTTAGCTACGGGACATTTTTAGCCACCGATAACGTAAAAATCACCTGTTTTTAAACAAAAAAAATTACAATTTAGACATTTTTTTGCCTAAATCATCGTAATCTGCGTTTCCATGGGTACTAAACATGATTTTGACTTCAAAATAACCATTTTGGCAGCTGCCAACTGTCAAACTGCAAATTGTAAAATTTCAGAAATTTGTAAGAAAATCTTCCATATAATTAATCTACATGAGCACCTTATTACGGCTCGACAATGACTCTTGAGATACAGATTACATAAAGTACATTACAATAGATCTATTCTACCAAACCAAAGTCACCGACATAGGCTAATAACGTAAGAATAATTTAATGAATATTATTTATTTTTCTGACCCCCTTATTACAGAGCGACAATGACCTTTGAGCTATAGGTTACTTAAAGTAGACTACTATACTTAGTTTCCCCTGTGAAAAAGTGACCGACAAGGGTTAATAACTTGGGAATAATTTATTGAAAATTATTAATTTTTCTGGATCCATTATTAAGGTCCAACAATGACTTTTGAGACAAAGGTTATATAAAGTAGATTACAACATATCGTTCTTACCATTCCAAAGTAACCGAAAAGATTAATAACGTGATGACGTTTTCGAGGGTGCTAAATATGATATTGACATCAAAATAGCCTTTTTTGGCAGCTGCCAAGTGTCCAACCGAAATTGTAAAATTCCAAAATTTGTAAGAAAAACTTCTTCTATGTATAAAACTGTATCACTACCTACATTTTTGAGGGTGCTAAATATGATTTTGACATCAAAATTGTCTGTTTGGTAGCTGCCAATTGTCAATTGCTAAATTCCAAAATTGAAAAAAAAAATTGCAAAACCTTATCACTACCTACGTTTTTGAGGGTGCTCAACATGACTTTGACGGTTATTGTCAAAGTGCTATTGATATCTACAGATATATAATTACGATAACCAAATCATATTTATTGATTTCGAAAAAGAAATTAATGAAAGTTTTTTTACATGCCACAAACTATTTATCTAGAATTTCGAATGTTATATTACTCTAATTTTCTTTGTTTATTTATATATATATATATATATATATATATATATATATATATATATATATATATATATATATATATATATATTAATATATATATATATATATATATATATATATATATATATATATATATATATATATATATATATATATATATATATATATATATATATATATATATATATATATATATATGTATATATATGTATATATATATATATATATATATATGTATATATATATATATATATATATATATATATATATATATATATATATATATATATATATATATATATATATATATATATATATATATATATATATGTATATATATATATATATATATATATATATATATATATGTATATATATATATATATATATATATATATATATATATATATATATATATATATATATATATATATATATATATATATATATATATATATATATATATATATATATATATATATATATATATATATATATATATATATATATATATATATATATATATATATATATATATATATATATATATATATATATATATATATATATATATATATATATATATATATATATATATATATATATATATATATATATATATATATATATATATATATATATATATATATATATATATATATATATATATATATATATATATATATATATATATATATATATATATATATATATATATATATATATATATATATATATATATATATATATATATATATATATATATATATATATATATATATATATATATATATATATATATATATATATATATATATATATATATATATATATATATATATATATATATATATATATATATATATATATATATATATATATATATATATATATATATATATATATATATATTACGATGACCAAACCACACCCTGTATAATATACAGAGTACATAAGAATAAAATTATGTTTAAATAATAAAAAAGAAAGTAATAGGGATATTTTGCCAATACTAAAGCAAAGAAAGACTCTATAATTTAAATTAAAATGATAATTTTGAGTGGTATGAGAGCCCAATTTCAGTGAGAGACACTTACGTTAACTTTATGCATATCAAATAGGTAAAATTTGTAATAAATGTTGTTAAACGCTTGATATAAACACCTACCGTGTGGTAAATGAACTGTATGTTATTATGTTATGGTATAAAACATTGTTTCTATATAGAATAAGCATCAGAAGGACTATTGTGTATAGCATGGCAACCAGAGCCAGAACATTATTGATTTTAGGTACCAAAACCTTTGGATAACCTGGAAAAAAAATAAAATTTTATTGTTATTAATTAAAATTATGAACTTTGTTAAAGACAAATATAATAAAGTTAGTCATAGAATAGCTACAAGTATGATAGCAATCATGAACACTGGAAAAAAAGTGCTAAAAACTACTTTCATAATTTGGGTAGCGTAAACTCTACGATATCTGAGTTTTCAATCATTTCTACGAAGTAAGTGCATCGTCTAACTTTAAAACTTTACAAAAGTGAAAGAGACTCACCTTGTGAGCTAGTACAACGATATAGCATCAAAATGTAAAGACATTTAAAAGGTGTATGTGTAAATTATGTCCAAGGAGGTACATAACTTTGACAAATATGAAGTTTTTTCTAAAATAAAAACCATTTGTTGAACTTTTTATAGCTATGTCAGAAGAATAGCATCTATTTATTGTTTCCAGTCAGTTAGTTTTAAGTAATTTGTTGTATTTGAAAAGTTTCCAGCCAATGAGGTTTAACGAAGTCCTAAAACGAAAGGCAAAGTAAAATAATGTTTTAAATGTATTTAGACATGCAATTATGGTGTTGATTTGTTCATTAGGTATTAAAGTAATCTCTGGTATGTGGTTTAGATGATTGTAATTAGTTATATAAGAGAATTTGTTAAAAATTGTTGCAATTGTAATTTTTCTAAATATTCACAAAAGGCCATAGTATGGCATATCAAAATAAAGCTAATCATCTCTATATCTTTATTCAATAATAAAATTAGATCCATAAGGTATAATAAAGAAATAAAAAGAAAATTAAATTTTCATATTTAAAATTTCAAAAAATCAAGTGTCATGATTTTTGGAGAAACGTCAGATTAGGCCAATAAAAAAGGTCATATTTAAGAATTAGTATGGATAGAAAGCTGAAAGCAAGAGCATTGAAATTTTATAAGAAGTTTTCCTAACCTAAAAATTGTAAATTTATATTTTCAAAGGAAGTCCATACTCAAGCTCCAAATTATTAAAACAGGGTTTCTAAACCTAAAACAACAAAAATTAAATTTTATGAATATCATAAAATAATTCTTAGTGGAATAGAAGAGAAATTTCTAGTTGCAATAACCAAGAAGTTTTGTATAGAATAGTAAATGTGCTTTGAGTAAATTAGTAAAGGTAAATACGTACCGTAAATAAAAGTTTGCTGATTATTAAATAAATATAGTGTCGTGCTACGAAAGTACAAATCCAGTGAACCGTGCAGCCATTGTTACTGAAGTTTGATGAACCTGAAATTTGCCACGGAGGAAGGATCGAAAAGCACTGAGCAACAATAAGCAGAAGCGTAATTCGACAGAGATTGCGATAACGTGAAGTACAAGAAATCGCCGTAAGTACAACCACAATAAATCCTAGGTACTCGACGACTTAATAGCAGCTATAATAATAACAGATCTGATCATAAATAAAGGCCATTTCATTTTAATTTTAAGACATTTACGTTTTCTAAACCATATCGGAAATTTTGAAAATAAATTCTTTTGTTTGCAATCTGTGAAGGTGTGTTTTATTTGAAATTGGGCTGTAACATTATATTTTCAGTTTGATCGCCAGGAACCTGCCCGAACCCTGAGAGGAGAGGTAAAAATAATAAAGAGTCTCAAAATAATAAAATAAAAATTAACAAACAACAACATTTTTTATTAAAAACAAAAAACATCACATAAAATATATATAAAAAATTGTCGCAGCAACGTGGGGCGATTGGCGAAACGCCGAAAACAGTATTTGTAATTAGTATCTGGCAAAATTTTAAAATTTTAAATAACAGCACAATTTCGAAACATAATTCTATAATTCTGTATTTTGTGTCCATTTTTTATTATTTCCCAAACAGTGACAATCACAGGTATTTGTTTTATTTATGAAATTAAGATCTGGTAAAGAAATGGAGGACACAAATCAAGTTGCTGGTACAAGCCAACAAAGTGGCGACAGGGCAGAAAATGACTCAATGCTCCAGAGACTAATGGAAATGGTAGTGGGAATAAACACACAAATGGCCCAGAACAACACACATATGGAAGAAAACATAGGAAATATTAACATGAACATGATCAAGTTGGAAGAGAATTTGGGGAAGACAATGGAAGAAAAATTTAAGAAGATAGAAGAAAACAACCACGAGTTGAAAAAGAAAATGGAAGAGTTAGAATACAAATGGGAAAACATGAGAAAAATTACTGGGGAAGAAATAGACACTAAAATCTTGGAAAGTACAGAAGAGTTGAGAGCAAAAATTAGGAGTAATGTTGAGGAAATAGTTGATGGAGGAATGTGTGAAATGGGGAAAACTTTGAAAAAGCATGGGGAAATATATGACACGAAATTAAAAGAACTGGATAGAAAGATGTTAGAGAATACGTGGCTATTAGAAGAGAATACAAGGGTGATTCCACAAGGACAAGGACTATATGCAACCGGTAAAACGGAAATTTATTTTTACGGGGACAATAGGATACATCCTAAAGTTTTTATGACCAGGTTAAGACAGCACATGGGTACATTACATCCCAAAGCTGATTTAAAAATGCACATACAAAACATGATTAAAGGTGAGGCGGATTATTGGTTCCAATTGGTCGAAAGTAAGTTTCAAACAATCGATGAGTTTGAAGTTTTACTGTTAAAACAATATTGGAGTGAGTACACTCAACAAAAGGTAAGACAAAATTTGTTCAATGGAAAATATAATGAAAAAGGTGGTATAAGTAGGGAGCAATATGTTATGAGGAAAATTTATAATGTTAGGCATTTAGAACCTAAATTTTCAGAAGGGGAAATGGTACGTTATTTAGCAAGACATTTTACTAGTGACATATACAATGTTATAATTACGCAAAGAATAGGAAATTTAGATGAACTAATAGAATATCTACGTGAAATAGATGATCATAGGCAAAATTTTTATACAAATAATAATCAATCGGGGCAAAATTACAACTATCAATGTAGAAATAATTTTTCTAACAATAGAAATAATTATAATAATGGAAATGAGTTCTATCAAAATAGAGGTAAAAATAACAGGGATTTTTATGAGAAAAGGGACAAAGATAAATATTATAAAACAGATAATGAGAATAGGGACATGCGAAGCTATAGTGGGGGTAATGAGTTTAAAAGACAGGAAAATTATAGGTCAAGGACAAATGAAGCGAATCAAAGAAATGAAAGAAAGCAAGTTAGATGGGGGGATAGGAGAAATTCCTATGAAAATACGCGGACAGATGAACGGACTTATGCTCAAGTGGCAAATACAAATATAAAGAAGGATAAACGGGAAAATGAATATTCGCAAGCTAATTTTGATAAGATTGAAACGACTGCACAAATACATACTAGGACGGGAAATCAGGATTTTTAGTTAAGGAAATTTTAAACATAGATACTAGGTACGAACATATGCGTGAGTTTATAGGAAACGAGAATGGTCTAATTTCACAAAATGTAAAAGTTAGTCAATTACCTGTAATTCAAATTAAAATAAATAATATTAAATTAAATGCACTAATTGATACGGGTTCTGAAATAAGTTTATTGGATGAAAAGGTTTATAATACACAATTGAATAAAAATAATAAATGTATAAGGATATCTAAGATTAAATTGGTTAATGCTAATGGCAAAAAGTTTGCGGAATGTAATAAAATATTAAATACTACTTTTGAGATTAAAAATCAAACATTTAAAAATGATTTTGTGATTATTTCAGATATGAATTATGATGTAATACTAGGTGAAGACATTTTAACAGAGTTAAGGGCAAAAATAGACTTGGGTGATAAAATATTAATGGTTGAGGGTGAAAAAATACCCATATTTAATATGAATAATGTGAGCAGCAAACGAGCTGAAAATAATATTGCGGTAATTAATAATGAGGTAAATGGCAAACGCGCCAATAAGATGATAAAAATGATGAATTAAATGGCGAAAAAGCCAATAGTGTGAATGTGAATTGCGGTAAGCATACAGTGGTAATAAACACGTATGTCTTAAATACAAGTTTTAATAAGCCCAAAGAAATAATATTAAATTGTCAAGCCCAGTATGATAAAATAGTACAAAATCTGTTACAAAAACATATTTCATTAATTAATTTTGAGCCAAGAGTAGCAAATGGTTATATGCATAAACTAGAAGTAGATGAAAGCAAACCTTTTAAAAGTAAAACTTATCCTATTCCATTTAAATATAAAGAAAAGGTACAAAAAGAACTAACTAATATGATAAACGCTAACATAATAGAATCAGCTAAAACTAATTATATTAATCCTATAGTCGTTGTCAAAAAGAAAGACGAAACGATACGCTTATGTTTAGAGGTAAGAAATTTAAATTCCATTGATGGACATATTCTTCAATTTAAAGTTGTACCATTTGGTTTACAATCGGATATTGTAGACAAGTACGATAGTTTTGTATTCATTATATCGATGATTTTCGTATATATCCTGAAACAGAAAAAATTAAATCAAATTTTTAGAACATTAAAATATTTAGGCTAGAAGATTAAAAAGAGGGTTAAATTTAAAGTAGGAGATAAAGAAATTGTCAAACGTTTAAAAGTATCGGATTATAAGAATAATGTATGTGCCAAATTACAAACACCATATGAGGGTCCCTATGTAATTAAAACTGTTTTGAATGAAAATACTTATGAATTAAAAAACTGCGAGAATGATATTATAAGAGGAAAGTTTCATGTTGAACTGTTATATCCTTTTCAAACAGAATCTAATGTGGATTAAATAAAGTAAATATGATTGTGGTTCAGTCACCGCAATTTTTGTAAACTAACAAAAATTTTTCATAAATTCAAAATTTTATATTAGTTAAGTGGGGGTAATACGATGACCAAACCACACCCTGTATAATATACAGAGTACATAAGAATAAAATTATGTTTAAATAATAAAAAAGAAAGTAATAGGGATATTTTGCCAATACTAAAGCAAAGAAAGACTCTATAATTTAAATTAAAATGATAATTTTGAGTGGTATGAGAGCCCAATTTCAGTGAGAGACACTTACGTTAACTGTATTCATATCAAATAGGTAAAATTTGTAATAAATGTTGTTAAACGCTAGATATAAACACCTACCGTGTGGTAAATGAACTGTATGTTATTATGTTATGGTATAAAACATTGTTTCTATATAGAATAAGCATCAGAAGGACTATTGTGTATAGCATGGCAACCAGAGCCAGAACATTATTGATTTTAGGTACCAAAACCTTTGGATAACCTGGAAAAAAATAAAATTTTATTGTTATTAATTAAAATTATGAACTTTGTTAAAGACAAATATAATAAAGTTAGTCATAGAATAGCTACAAGTATGATAGCAATCATGAACACTGGAAAAAAAGTGCTAAAAACTACTTTCATAATTTGGGTAGCGTAAACTCTACGATATCTGAGTTTTCAATCATGTCTACGAAGTAAGTGCATCGTCTAACTTTAAAACTTTACAAAAGTGAAAGAGACTCACCTTGTGAGCTAGTACAACGATATAGCATCAAAATGTAAAGACATTTAAAAGGTGTATGTGTAAATTATGTCCAAGGAGGTACATAACTTTGACTAATATGAAGTTTTTTCTAAAATAAAAACCATTTGTTGAACTTTTTATAGCTATGTCAGAAGAATAGCATCTATTGATTGTTTCCAGTCAGTTAGTTTTAAGTAATTTGTTGTATTTGAAAAGTTTCCAGCCAATGAGGTTTAACGAAGTCCTAAAACGAAAGGCAAAGTAAAATAATGTTTTAAATGTATTTAGACATGTAATTATGGTATTGATTTGTTCATTAGGTATTAAAGTAATCTCTGGTATGTAGTTTAGATGATTGTAATTAGTTATATAAGAGAATTTGTTAAAAATTGTTGCAATTGTAATTTTTCTAAATATTCACAAAAGGCCATAGTATGGCATATCAAAATAAAGCTAATCATCTCTATATCTTTATTCAATAATAAAATTAGATCCATAAGGTATAATAAAGAAATAAAAAGAAAAGTAAATTTTCATATTTAAAATTTCAAAAAATCAAATGTCATGATTTTTGGAGAAACGTCAGATTAGGCCAATAAAAAGGTCATATTTAAGAATTAGTATGGATAGAAAGCTGAAAGCAAGAGCATTGAAATTTTATAAGAAGTTTTCCTAACCTAAAAATTGTAAATTTATATTTTCAAAGGAAGTCCATACTCAAGCTCCAAATTATTAAAACAGGGTTTCTAAACCTAAAACAACAAAAATTAAATTTTATGAATATCATAAAATAATTCTTAGTGGAATAGAAGAGAAATTTCTAGTTGCAATAACCAAGAAGTTTTGTATAGAATAGTAAATGTGCTTTGAGTAAATTAGTAAAGGTAAATACGTACCGTAAATAAAAGTTTGCTGATTATTAAATAAATATAGTGTCGTGCTACGAAAGTACAAATCCAGTGAACCGTGCAGCCATTGTTACTGAAGTTTGATGAACCTGAAATTTGCCACGGAGGAAGGATCGAAAAGCACTGAGCAACAATAAGCAGAAGCGTAATTCGACAGAGATTGCGATAACGTGAAGTACAAGAAATCGCCGTAAGTACAACCACAATAAATCCTAGGTACTCGACGACTTAATAGCAGCTATAATAATAACAGATCTGATCATAAATAAAGGCCATTTCATTTTAATTTTAAGACATTTACGTTTTCTAAACCATATCGGAAATTTTGAAAATAAATTCTTTTTGTTTGCAATCTGTGAAGGTGTGTTTTATTTGAAATTGGGCTGTAACATTATATTTTCAGTTTGATCGCCAGGAACCTGCCCGAACCCTGAGAGGAGAGGTAAAAATAATAAAGAGTCTCAAAATAATAAAATAAAAATAATAACAAACAACAACATTTTTATTAAAAACAAAAACATCACATAAAAAAATATATAAATATATATATATATATATATATATATATATATATATATATATATATATATATATATATATATATATATATATATATATATATATATATATATATATTTAATAATATTGTACAAATGCACGGGAAATTCCGATAATGTTAAGAGAGGATATGTTTTAACTTCGACGATTAAACGCATGGATTTCGTTTTGAAAATTTTTTGAAACATCAAGAGTAATTAATTTTGTTAGTTTTAAGTATTTTTTAAAATTACATTTTTATTCGTAATCACCTACTGAACTTTAAGACACAAACTTAAAATAATATTAATTATCTAATTATTGTAAATAAAAAAAATCTTTTTTGTCCTTAAATTACATGGTTACTTGCGTTAAGCGAAATTTTAAATTGAGCTTTAAAAAAAAACAGTTAAAAAAATTGTGGAGTTATTTTTGTATTTACCATGGACCTATAAGCAAACCATTTTCTATACATTGTTGTGAAGCAACTTATCTGCGGTCAATTCAGAAAAAGGTGTTATTTCTATCAAAGCTCCTCCAACGCCATGGGCGTAGACAATGTTAATGACTTTAGCTGCACTTTGTATCTTTTTATTTAATCATTTTCAGAAAAAGTCCTTGCCAAGATAAAATATCTAATATTATTTAATGTTTTATGTACCTAATTACAAAAAATAATTTAATGTAAAAACAAAATGTATCGTTTATACGTACTCACTTTTCAAAAAAAAAAAAACGTTTCAACCTAGACTTTTAGAGTAAAGCTATTTAGGTGTTAAATTTACTTGGTTAATACCAAAACTAATTTGGTGTGGTTGATTACAGCACTTACCAGTTTCCATGCAATTAACACATTTGTCACATGAATAATTCTTTAGGTTTTCTTTATTTAATTCTAAATACTGTACAAGTATATTTAAACAATGAATGGGAACTAATGAAGCAATAAGTGAATTTGAAATAATTTAAGATGCGTATTTTTTTTAATTATTTCAAAATTAGAATTAATTATGAATGTTCTAAAATGTGGGACATTAGTACGACTAGGGTCAGAAATAAATTAACTAAGACTATTTTGTTCAAAAATTGATATTTCCTGTAGTTTGATTGTACTACAGGAAATATCAATTTTTGAACAAAACAGTCTTAGTTAATTTATTTCTGACCTTAGTCGTACTTATGTCCCACATTTTAGAACATTCATAATTAATTCTAATTTTGAAATAGAGCTTAAGTAATAACTTTACAAATTGTATTACATGCTTTTCTTAAGTATCATTTACATAACAAAATTATTGATTTTTGAACAAAACAGACTTGGTTAATTTACTTCTCATCCTAGTCGTACCATATTTTAGAATATCCATAATTAATTCTAATTTTAAAATTGGACTGAAGTATTAATTTTACAAGTTGAATTGCACGGTTTTCTGAAATATCATTTACATAACAAAATTATTGATTTTTAAACAAAACAGATAAGGTCTTTTCTTGTAATACTTTCAGAAGAGAGTTTAATGTTGTAACTCTTGTCCTCAGCCTTGAACAGTTTCTCAAGAGTTTTAAGTTTTCTCCTTTGCGACTCAAGTTTGACTCTCATTACTTTAAAATTTATTTTGACTTTTTCTGGTGATGAAAAATTATCAGTGTTAAAATTGCAACCATCCTACCTTTTCCTACAAATTATTAAACGTATTTTATGTGATACTTGCATTACTTATAGATTTTTTCACGGAACATATTCATATGATTAATTTTAATCACAATTCTAATTGTCAACTAGCATTGTGCTTACGTTTTCTTGCCCAAAAATTAAGTTTTCCTTTGTAACTGGAATGTCCTAATTCTAGTTACAACCATAGAATATATCCTCCGTCTTTGAAACAGTTAACGTACTGGACGAGTATCCTGAATCAGCACCAGGTGTTTTATTATCATTTGGATCACCTCTTACTGTGTGGAAAACTGTTAATAAAATAACTATTTTTTTTAATTTACTTAATCAAAACTGGCGGCAAGAGGAACACCAAGTAGTTCTGAAACTCTTAATTATGCAGATCTCATCCCGGTTTATAAAAAGACGATGAAAGAAAATTGGCAAACGCACTCGTCAAATATTATAACTTCTAAAACACCTTCATTGGGCAATATCCTTCGACACGTGGGTAATACACTATTAATAAAGGAAATCCGATCGCCTAGACCAGTGTTTATTCAACTCATCCGTTTATTATTTAACCATGGTAATTTTAAAGCACACATGTACAGAATTAATTTAGCTGATAATCCGTATTGTGATGTGATAACATGTCACAATGTTTTTTAGAACACATCCTATTTGCATGTAAAAAATATGACAACGAAAGAAATGTATTTTTAAATAAACTGCTAAGCTACAACTTCCATCTCCCTACTTCTAGAAATAACCTTATGTACGAGGCAATCAACAACAAGGAAATCATGCACTGTGTAATGCAATATTTGAAAAACATAAAACTTAACATTTCGAAAATTTAATTACATGTTTAAAATCAATCCTTTGTGTCTATCCTCTGTAAGTCCTCCTGTAATCCGTGGTCTATGTCCTGTGCGATATAGTGTAAAGCCGTCTAGATGGACCCCTAGACGTGAAATGAGTATCACTGTCTAATTCCTAATAATAACTTTATAACTTTCGTCGTGATTGAATGGACCTAGATTCCGAAGACAAAAAAAAATACTTAATATTTACCATTCACATTATGAAAACTTTCAAATCGAATTACTGTTTTCTTTATTTGCCAATGAGATTTCAACTACAGTGTATTTTCTACAACAAAACAATTTCAGGTTGTTTGTTATAAAGAAAGTTGCAAATTGATGCTCAGAGCCGGTTGTATCCACATAGTTTAGTAAGTTCAATTGACCTTCGTTTAAATTCCAAGGTTATGATTATTACAGCAATCGTAAAGTTGGATTCTAAACGAAGTTAAGTTGAAATTTGGCTGAACCACATGGATACAATGGAAACTGTCATTTTCAGTGTTACTTGGCTCGGTTTTTCAATGCCCAGTTAGCAAAATTGTCCATCGGTTAGTGTGAAATGGGTGAATTCTATTGGCCGAGAAGTTACTAACTGACAGATAATTTAGCTAACCGAGAATTGAAAAACAACCTTAATATGAGAGTGCTTGTGAGAATCTTTATATTAATTGACTTGGATTTAACACACCATAAACTTTATTTATTACTACACATTCAAGCCCCTCGTCCATCTTACATATTTTCTATATATACTAGTGCCAACCTAACTTTGTAGAGTGCGTTCCAATAGAGAGAGATCTGGTCACTGATCAGAGTATGTTCCTAACACCCCACCTCGATTGAAACGTCTACCCTATAGACATAAATCGCTAACAAACTCAAATTTTGATAATACATTAGATACATAAAAATTTTCACAAAAAGAAAAAATTATTTCCACACAAATCAAATATTTCTCTTTTAGAAATAGTCTACATAATTTTCAATAAATTTCTAAGAAAAGATAACTTATCATTTGACAAAGTTTTAGTACATATATCTGATAAATTATTGTCCGTCGAGATATACTTTACTTCAATTTGTTTCTTAGTCACCAAGTCTTTTATGAAGTGATTTTTAATGTCAATATGCTTAGCTCGTTTGCTGTTTTCGAATGATTTGGTTAGTTCTATTGCACCTTTATTGTCCATATATAACACACATTTCACTTCATCACACTTTTTAATTTTATTAAAGTCACAGTATAGCCCTTTTATATGTATTAAATCACAAGCACTTGTTGCAGCTGCAATGTATTCTGCCTCTGCCGTTGATAATGCCACGCAGTTTTGCTTCCTTGATAACCATGCTACAACATTTCCCATATACATTGTGACTGAACCAGTTACACTCTTTCTGTCTACATGGTTTCCTCCCCAATCTGCATCAGAGTAAGTTTCGATTAAATTATCGTAATCATTCTTCTCAAAAAATAACCCAACGTCCATTGTTTCTTTTAGGTATCGCAGTACTCTCTTTGATTGTGTCCATAAACTTCTGGTTGGTTTGTCCAAAAATTGACTTAAATAAGATGTTGCAAAGCTGATATCTGGTCTTGATACCGTTGATATAAACATTAAGCCTCCAATGATTTGTCTGTATGGTACATCTTCTATCGGTTCGTTTTGATCCATTTGAAATCCTTTTATTAGTGGTGTTTTAGCTCCTTTACATTCCTTCATTCCAAATTTCTCTAGCATTTTACTAATTTGTTTCTTTTGTGTAATTTTTAAAGTTTCATTTTTCCGTACTATTTCCATCCCTAAAAATGAATTGGGTTCTCCAAAATCTTTTACTCCAAATTCTAATTTTAATTCTTCAATTATATTGTTTAATTTATCTTCCTCTCCTATCAACATTACATCATCGACATAAATCACAAGCCAAACATTAATTTTTTCTCCAATGTAAAGACAAAAGTCATTCTGTGATCGTTTAAATCCTTTACTTTGTATATAGTTGTCGAATCGTTTATTCCAGCATTTTGGGCTCTCTCTTAGTCCGTATAATCCTCTGTTTAATCTCAAAGCTTTTTTACTTTCTACTTTCACTCCTTCTGGTGGTTTTATATATACTTCAGCTTCCAGTTTGCCATTTAAAAATGCTGTGGGCACATCTAGCTGTCGTATCTTCCATGAGTTTTGTACTGCATGTGCTAATGCTACTCTTATTGTAGATATTCTTGCTACAGGTGCATAATTCTTTCCAAAGTCTTTATTTTCTTTTAGTTGATAGCCTCTGGCCACTAATCTAGCTTTCTTAATTCCATTTTCTTTTGTTCGAAAAACCCATTTTGTATCTATAATTTCTTTTTCTTCCGGGACCTCTGTCACTGTCCACGTCTTCATCTTTTCATGTGCTTCTAGTTCATTATTAATAGCATTTCTCCATCCCTTGTCTATTGCCTCACTATATGTTTGTGGATCTTCTTCAAATGAGGTTAAACAGTAAGCTTGATATAATTCATAATCATTTAAATTTCCTGGAGTTTTAACTTCTCTTCCACTCTTTGTTGCTCTGATTTCTATGTTTTCATTATCTGCTTCATCTTCTACTTTTTCACTTCTTATTTCATCGATCTCGTCCTCTAAATCTTTTTCATAATCATTTTCTTCATATTCATTGTGCTGATATTTCATATCCAGTTCATTTTCCATTTTTCTTCCATCATATTTTATATTATTTTCATCAAATCGTACATCTCTTGATTCTATTATCATGTCAGATTCAGGATTCCATAATCTGTAACCTGTTCTCGCATATCCCACCATTCTTACTTCTGTTGCTCTCGTTTCTAGCTTGTCACTTTTGGGTACATTTACCATCCATGCTTTTGATCCAAAAATTCTTAATTTATGCAAATCTAATTGTCTTTTAAAACGTCTTGCTGGTATGTCATAATTTATTGCTTGAGAAGGTGACCTATTTATTAAATATGCTGAACATAAAATTGATTCTCCCCATAAATGTTTTGGTAAGTTTGCCTCATTTAACATGGTTCTAGCTTTGTCATAAAGAGTCCTATTCATTCTTTCTGCTGTACCGTTTTGTTGGGGACTATATGGATATGTATATTCAATTCTGATACCTCTGTTGTTACAAAAACTTTTAAACCAATTTGGTGAAAACTCTCCGCCATTGTCACATCTTATTCGTTTGATTCTGATATCTTTTTGTGTTTCAACTTTTCTTATATAGTCAGCTAATTTTTCTGCCGCTTCAGATTTGTTTTTAAGTAAATAGACGACTGTAAAGTGTGAATAATCGTCCATCACTGTCTGAAAATATTTATATCCTTCTTTTGTTGGAATTTTCACAGGTCCTGCGACGTCAGAATGGATTAAATCTCCAATTTTACAAGATTTTGGTTCTAAAATTCTTTTAAATGGTAGTCTAGTAGATTTTCCTTCCATACAGGGTCCACATATTTCTTTACTGAAAGGTAATTTCATAATAGCTAAACTTTTTCGATTCAAATGGCCAAGTCTTTTGTGCCATAAGTCAGCATTTGTCAAGTTACAGCTTTCTTTTTCGTATATTTCTATATTTATAACATAAAGTCTTCCACACAGTTCTCCATAAAAAATAAAATTATGTCCAGATATTTTCAGTTCTCCATGTGAAAATGTGACAGTAAATCCTTTTTCCATTAATTTTCTTACTGATAATAAGTTATGACTAAGTTCTGGTACTATTAGTGCATCTATATTAATGATTACTCCATTTAATGTTGTTTTTAACATACCTCTTTTTGTTGCAGTTAGCTGATCTCCGTTTGCTATCTTTATTTTTATTGGATCTCTTAAATGTTCAATGTTGTACATGCTGCTTTCGTATTTTTCCTGTATTAGATTCTCCGTAGCCCCTGAGTCTATTATTAATGTGATTGCATTTATATTTGATTTACATTCTAATTGACTTGTGTAAGCACTAAACCCTAATTCATCATTTTCGGTTGCAAAATTTCCTTGTGATGTCCCATTACCTCGTCCTTGTCCCATATTTCTTGAGATATTTCTTCCTCTTTGTATTCTACGTCCTCGTGAGAATCCTCGTCCACCTGAGTTATTTCTGTCTTGCCCTTGTATCATTTTATTGTAATTATTTTGATTTCTACATTGATATGATTTATGACCTCTTTTCCCACAGGTATAACAGGATGTTAAAAAATTCATTTCCATTTCATTGTTCTTTTCTTTACCCTTTATTTTGATTTCTGCATCTAGTAATCTTGACTTCACAAACTCTATGGTTAATACTTTATCTGTACTCATTGTTTCCAATGCAGTAATTACCGTGTCATATTCTTCGGGCATAGTTAACAGTAAGTGACAAACCTTATCTGATTCTTCCATCTTACATCCTGTTGCTTCCAGTTCCGTCAACAAATTATCAAATTTTAACATGTGATCCTGAATTTTATCGTTAGGTGAACATTTCAGTGCCAATAATTGTTTCCGTAAATGTAGCTTGTTAAACACACTTTTTCTTTCAAACATACCCTCTAATAAATCCAACATTTCTTTTGTGTTTTTGGCTTTTTTGATAATTTCTAAGTACTTATCTGGTAAACATTGCACTATGATAGATTTAGCTTTTGCATCATCTCGTTCGTAGTTTTCTTTACTGTCTGCATTTTGTTGAATGACGTAAGCTACAGCTTTTTCTTCTAATAAAGTTTTTAATCGAAATTTCCAATTATTAAAATTTGTTGCGCTATTTAGTTGAGGAAACAACTGTAAACTATTCATCTTTGACACTTTTTGTTTTTATTTTAACTTCAACTACTAACTGAGGTAACTGGGCCCATAACCTGAGAATCTTTATATTAATTGACTTGGATTTAACACACCATAAACTTTATTTATTACTACACATTCAAGCCCCTCGTCCATCTTACATATTTTCTATATATACTAGTGCCAACCTAACTTTGTAGAGTGCGTTCCAATAGAGAGAGATCTGGTCACTGATCAGAGTATGTTCCTAACAGCTTGAAGATTGTTCATCATGAATTTTGAATCTAAATGAAAAATAAAATTTTATTGTCTATTAATTTACAATCACTAAATTAAATGAGTAAGTTTTTCGATAGGTTAGGTTAGGTTAGGTTTGTTGTGAGTGGGTCTCAGTAGACCCTCCACTGCGGCCATCAGCAGGCCTATTGTGGCTCACGCCTAATTATATTTCACCCAATAAGTTCAGTCTCTTAATGAAACTGATAACTTTATTGGGTGAGAATGTGTCCAGATCCTCTGGCAGCAGTTGCCCTTTGCCAAATATTGAGAATCGGATCCTCTCCACAGCGGGACAGGTGCATAAGATGTGGTCTGCCTTCTCATCATCCTCCAGGCATAGACGGCACTCGGCGTTTTCCGCTAGGCCGAGTTTATGCAGATGATAGTTTAGTCGACAGTGCCCGGTATATAGGCCTGTTAGAGTTTTCAGGTTTATCCTGTTTAACTCTAAAAGTTTCTTAGTTCTCGATTTCAAAGGGTATTTTATGAACGCCTTCGAATGAACTAATCCTGGTAACTCTTGCCAATACTGGAGAGTTTGCCTTTCAGCCCAGGTTGAGATAGCCATCTTGGCCGTACTTGAAGATATGCCAAGTATTGGTTCTGGTCCGATGAATCGTGATCCCGCTCCTTCTCTGGCTAAGGAGTCCGCTATTTCGTTACCTTCCATACCAGAGTGGCCGGGTATCCAGACCAGAGTCACTTTGTTGTTCTTGCCCAAATGATTTAGAGCTTTCTGACAGTTCCATACCGTTTTGGAGTTACACCGGTAGGAGCCAAGAGCTTTTATAGCTGCTTGGCTATCTGAGAAAATTTTTATTGATCTGCGTGTAAGATGCATATATTCCAGCCTTCGTACACACAGTTCAATGGCATGAACCTCAGCCTGAAAAACAGTTGCATAAGTACCTAGGTTTGAGACTATCCTCACCCTTGGTCTGTAGCTGTGTACTCCGGCTCCTGTTCCCTCGGGAGTTTTGGAGCCGTCTGTAAACCAACAACTGTCTGCCTTCAGTAGGTCGGCTTTATTCCGATCCCACTCATCTCTTTCTGGAGAAAGGATGTTGAAGGTCAGCTCGTAGTTGGTCATAGTAGGCATAGTATCCGAGGGCATTCCCAGGATGCTGTGTCATCCAACAACCTGTTCCGCTCCATGATACTAGTCTGCGGCATATTAATGGCCGCTTGTTGCAGTCTGTAGGTTGCCCACCTGGCCTCTCTCTCCAGATATATATGAAGAGGGGGTAAATCCAGGAGGATTTCCATTGCAGCTGACGGTGTGGTGCTAATTGCTCCCGTTATGGTCATGCATGCTAATCTCTGCAGTCCAGAGAGTTTGGATTTGGCCGTCCGTTGTAATCCTTTCGGCCACCAAACAATGGATCCATATGTTATCATTGGTCTGATGACCGTGATATAGATCCAGTAAATTTGTTGGGGACCCATGCCCCAGGATTTGCCACAAATACGACGGCATGTCCATAGGGACAGCTTTGCTTTGTGGATTACCTTTTCCAGATGGGAGTTCCAATTAAGTGATTTATCCAGAGTGATTCCTAGATATTTCACCTCCTCCGCAAATGGAACAGTTTCACCCATTAAAGTGGGAGGTCTTAGGTCCTCCAGCTTCCTTTTCCGGGTGAATGGTACTATTACTGTTTTTTGAGGGTTTACAGACATCTGTTCCCCGTCGCACCAGTTACTCACTGCATCCAGAGTCTCTTGAAGGGTATTTGATATTACTCCTTCAGAGTTTCCTCTGACTAGTATGACTAGATCATCTGCATATGCTAGAACCTCAACCTCCCACAGTGTGAGAATAGCCAGTAGGTCGTCCACAAGAAGTGACCACAAAAGGGGGGAGAGAACCCCACCCTGCGGGCACCCTCTCGTGGCTCTAAACCTAACTGTTTCTCCCTGTAGAGACGTTGTTATGGTTCTGTTTGATAGCATAGCACGAATCCAGTCGCCTATAGTAGGCTCAATTCCTCTGGCAGCCACTGCTGCATATAAGGAGTCGGGCAGTGCATTATTAAATGCTCCCTCAATGTCGAGAAAGGCTCCCACCGCAATTTCCTTCATTTGAAGGGATTGGGTAATCTTCTCGACTAGGTTATTGAGTGCTAGTTCTGTTGATTTTCCTGTCTGATAGGCGTACTGATGGATATTGAGGGGGTGATGATTCAGGATGTTCCCCCTGATATATCCGTCAAGCACCTTCTCCAGGCCTTTCAACAGAAAAGATGTCAGGCTAATTGGTCTAAGCGATTTAGGGCTTGGTTCTTTCCTACCCATTTTTGGTATATATACTACCTTAACCGCCGACCAACTGGATGGGATATAGTTCCATACCAGACTAGCTCTGAATAGTTTAATGAGGAGTGGGAGCAATATTTCCAGTCCATTTTGTAGTAGAGCTGGAAAAACTCCATCCTCTCCTGGCGATTTGAATGGTTGGAATGATCCGATGGCCCACTCAATTGCCGGTATTGTGATCACCTTTTTAGCCGTCAGCCAATCATTTTTATCAGGTCGTTTTAATCGGCCTTCTGATGGTGACGGCTGTGGGTCATCCGCATTCAAGCACCCTGGGAAGTGGTTTTGTGCTAGGAGCTGTAAGGTTTCCTTTCCAGAGTCCGTATATGAGCCATCCGGCCGCCTTAACGAACCGAATTCCCTTGTCGGCTCTCTGGAAAGAATCTTGTGGATTCTAGTACTGTGAGGTACGTCAGTTATACTCTCACAGAATTTCCTCCAAGATCCCCTTTTTGCTTTCCTTATTTCTTTGTTATAGTCCGTTAGAGCGGATCTATATTGGTCCCAGTCGCCCGAAGCTTTAGCTCGATTAAAGAGGCGTCGAACTTCCTTTCTCATTTTATCCAAATTTTTGTTCCACCAAGACGTGCCTCTATTATCCCTTTTTGTCTTCAGTGGACAGTTTTCGTTATATGCTGAGACCATCGCGTTGCGGATCTGTTCCGCCGCAATTTCAGTCTCATCACGATTCCTGATTGTGGTGATAGCGGATTGAAGGTGAGACTGGAGGGAATATTTATACCCTTCCCAGTCCGTGCACTTCGGATCCCGATATGTCACCACAGGTCTTGGACCAGCTTCTATATTGAATAGAATATGTTTATGATCTGAACACGAGGGTTCAGAAGATACTTTCTAATCGGATATCTTGTTGCTCAAGTAGTTTGAGCTGATTGTAATATCTAATACCTCCTTCCTATTTCTGGTGACAAAGGTTGGTTCGGAACCAATGTTATTCACAGTTAGTCCTTCACCTAATAAATATTCAAAAAGTGACTCACCTCTTTGGTTAATGTTCGTGCTTCCCCACGCTGTATGGTGGGAATTCGCGTCACATCCAATAACCAGGTGGATATTGTTCCTCTTGCTGTAGGCGATTAAATCCCGCACTACAGCTGGAGGAGGTTGGTCTGCATTTCTATCACCCGGGAAGTAGGCTGAGCAGACGATTATATCCATCTTGCTTCCTCCCTCCGAGATAGATACCTGGACGGTTACAACGTCCTGGGTGCAGTAACCTGTGAGAACAAAGTGGTTAATGTTATTTCTGATCAAGATACATGCCCTGGGTCTTTCATCAGAGCCGATTTCTATTACCTTGCCAGAAGTATTTCCCAGGCCGCTTACTCGGCCTGTGTTACTTGTCCAGGGTTCCTGGTGAAGAGCGATGTCGATTTGCTCTTCCTTGAATCTTTTGCCGAGGACGTATGTGGCCGTCCTCGCTTTTTGTAGATTCGCCTGCAGACACCTAATATTGTGTCATTGGGTAGTTGATTTGAGGATAAGGATTAAGGATAAGGGTACTAGTTGTGGAGTGTTGAGATACGGTTGGGTTAGGTAGGGTTAGGTTTGTGGGTTTAAAGGTAAGTTAAGGGGGGGTGGGATTTTTTCTCCTCCCGGAAGGTGAATGTTTCTCACTCTTCCTGGAGGTGGTTTTGTCTGGGTTAGGTTCCCCGCCGTTCCCTTCTTCGAAGGTGGTTTAATTCCACTCTTCTTAGGATGGGATTTATTCGGGAGGGATTTTCCTTTCCCCGATAGGTACAAATTTACCTTTTGACCTTTTTGAAGGTCCAGGTATAGCCATGGCTTCATTGTTTCCATCTGATTCTAAAGCAATTTTAGTTGAAGGCGATTCAGAATATTCCTAGAAAAATCCAAAAATCAAAAAACTGGCAAAGCATGTTTTGTTGGGTGTATCAAATTTGTCCGCAAGTTTAGTTCTAAAAACCTACTTCTTTCTTCTGGGAGAAACTCTGGAGGTCACGCAGAATCTGGACTGAAATTATTAAGTGCGTTTTTAGATAATGTCCAAACAGTGAATTAATAGAATAATTTATATCTAGAGTGTGACTCTTGAATGCCCTAAAGAAATTGGACAATTTAAAAAACAACAATTTAAAACATTAAAAAATGTTTATGGTGATTTTGAGCGACTACTATATATCAAAGAGAAAAATTGTTAGGTACTTGAACCGACTGCAACCTTCTCACCAGTGCCAAAACGGCATTAAACATCGTCCGATCGGTAATAAAAATATTCTCAGCTTATTCAGTTGTGAAAAAAATTATCAGGGGTAATAACACAAGATTTTATTATAAGACTTCACTGTAAAATATATCGTCGAAATCAGAATTACATTATCTTTCGAATGGTGTTATAAAAAAATTACGCACGTACGCATACACGCACACCACACGCGCACACACCACTTTGTAAAATCCACTTTTCGTGTTTCTTATACCTCGAACCGTAAATTCTGGTCTTATATCAATTTTCAATTTTGGACCAATTGCAATAACTTCCCTATTTTCATGGCTTGGTGGTCAGGTTAAAAACAGGACACTTCAAGAGGGTCAAGAATCAAGAACATACAGACTTTTTTTTACATATTTTTGACAGGAATACTTTATTTTTCAAATAATATGGAATTATTTTTAAATAGAAGCCATACTTTAATAAACCTAATTTAGAACAGCATTTAGCTTATATGTACGTTAATGTTTAGAATACTTAAGTAACAAGACATTATGATAGTTTGAGTTCCACAGTTTTATATAACAAGTTTCATTTTTTAATTCGGAAGTCATGGAAATTATCTTACCTAAGCTGCTGAGACGAATGCGTAGTTGGAAAAAATGTTATGGAACGGCACCCTTTAAATATTTTCGCCCACTTGGTTTAATTGTAAATCATTTTCATTGAAATGTGTCGAGCAAATATCAGCCAGCACCTTTGGGAAGAAATTTATTATGTTCAACCAGTTCTTTCTCAAATTTCCATCAACGCGAAATCTAAAAAAAACAAAAATTTGTTCTTATAAGATAAAAATTCTCTAATATATTCTCTAGTCATCTCATTTCAATTCTGAGATACATTAAACTTCAGTTTATCACTAAATTTGATTTTCATCACAGCGCATTTATATTTTTCTGTCTAAACATTATAGTTAACTACTTAAGTGTACGCCTATGCCACTTCAATACAATAATTTCATATTTACCTGTGAAAATATACGTTTGGGCTCTTATAATTCAGTCTTTTGCATATCTGGCACTGCAACACGAATACACATGTCAAATATAATTGATTAATAAAGAACAATAATCAAAATTTTCACAAAAAAAAATAATAGAAACTGATAATGTAAACAAACTTCCTCCATCTTCCACCAACTATTATGCGACGTTGCCAAGATTCTAAAAATTCAGATAACCAATGAGGAATACAAATTACAAGTAAAAAGTATTTATTTGAATTTCGAATGTCATAAAAAAGCGTGTATTTGATAGAATTATTGTTTAAATATTCTTTCAGATATACAGACATTTTATTACTATGTAAATATTGAATAAATTGCAGCACACAGTTATTATTCTATTTGTATGTACTGACAACGTTGTTTGTTTATTCAGGAACAAGTTGTTACAATGTGATTTTTAAGTGGGCCACATAACAAACGATGTAATACTATATCCCTCTTGCTTATAAATCCATGGTAGTTCCTATCCATCCCATCCTGTATTGCAATATTAAAATTCAAATAACTCCAAAATGCATTATTCAAATTTAGTAAGAACACCTTTTCTGTGCAGGCACACGGGTGCCTTTTCCATTTTAAATGTCTGAAAAAAAAAGACAAAAGTTATGGCGAAAATTCACCCCCAGCCCCTCCGTAACTACCCCAGCAAATCATGATATTTAGATAAATATTTGATAAAATATGTTACATAATTAATAAATGGTCCAAATTTTATTTTTACAACTTAAGACGTTTCGAATTTATTGGCATATAATTATGTTGTATTTACCCCCATTAAAGGGTTGTAACTCCTTTATGAACCGATTTAAGACAGATGTTTATATACAAAACTCAACTTATTTTTTATAGTTCTATCACCCCCTTGAAGAAAGGTACATAAATATAGGACACCCTGTAGAATAAAAAGTGTTTTGTATAGATCTGAAAATCTGAAAACATAAGATTATTTGAACAGTTTTATTTTTAGGTGGTAATACGAAGTGGATTAGATTTACCAGATCAATTTTGGGGTACTTATAGACCTGGAGTATACTTTGGTTTAAAAACCAGAGAAGCTAATTCAATAGTTTCTGGACTTATGTGGTATTTTCCGAAAAGATTAAGACCTGGCGGAGATGGTATAAGGTATTAACATTTATTGTTTTTTGTTAGTTGTTGAAATCTTTATTCAAATAAGAAAATCCTAATATACAAAACATTTAAAGTTTACACACTAAGTAATAAGTATTTAAAGAAAATGTATCTCTACATATAAGCATATTATGCACATATAAATATATTATAGACACAAAGAATATATACCTTATTTGATTACCTACTTAACTAAATAATAAAAAATAATAAATTTTAAGCATTTAAATTAAGGACTAATTTTTAAATGACTAATTAATTTAGATTTAAATATTAAGAGTTGTACTATTTTTTATATCAACTAACAGTTTATTGAATTGATCTCAACCTTTAAAGAACAAAGAATTCTCAGTTTTTTCATAGTTAGTTCTGGTTATGTGAAAATTATACTTCATACTCCGTCAGCCTAGATAATATATCATAGTTTTGCATAAACTGCAAGATAGAACTAATTTTAAAGAATGTTTGTGTGGCCTCTCCTCTTGTCTCATCTCACCCAATCATGATTCTTCATTCTTGCATTTAATGCGGTCAGCGCTAGTTCGGTTGTGCAAATAGTGAAATCGAATCGCAATCTATGCCTAAAAACAAGAAAAGACCCTCTCGTGCAACCATAAAGGTTTTAAAGAAGAAAATGAGGAAGATGGAAGACTTACTGGAACAATATACATCCAATTCTACAAGTAAATACAAACTTCTGTAAATAATTTGTCGTGTTGTAGGTACATGCCTTGCTGGTTGGCCTGTTGGTTTTTTTATTTATTTTTCTCCCTAGGCGTGTGTCGTGATTCGAATTTTTTTTATACAAGGGCGCCAGAAACGTCGTACTTAGGAAGTTAGCGAAGTATGGTAGCAAAACTGCTGAACGCACTTGAGTGAGAGGGACGAGGATCTCAAGGTCGATTTTTTGCAAGAAGCTCGAGGCTCGCTCGAGTACGAGACTTTTTTGTCTGGTTTCTGTGAGGCGAAGAACCCCACTTTCGGTTTACTTGTCGACACAGCACTGACCACCTATAACCAGGCACCTGGTGTTCTCCCACGTCGGAAGAGTGTCTCCCTCGGGGGGTAGATGTGTGGAGATATTCTTCAGCGTTGTTGTTTTAATTTCTTAATATCAATTTTGGGTCCGAGTGGCTAAGGATGGGAGAAGGCAGTAAAACATAGCCAACGTTTATTTCCTTTCAAGATGGAGGGTAGGTTAGTAACGTTTTCTGCAATTATGTAAAATTGCCTGTGAAAAAATATGGGGAGAGCCACTCGGGGTGAACCACCGTTTTGAGGGGGAATGGCACGATAAAACGATAAAAAGATACCCAATAAAATATTATATAAAGTTTGTATGTGTCCAGTGTCTTTTCTGCACAATTGTTTATTAAATAGAGATTGTTCATTTCAAAAAAATATATATATTTTAATAAAAAAATTCACTTAAAGTTGTCTTTGGGAAATGTTAACTTAAATTATTAAAATGTCCTTTAAGCAAAAGCACTTAAGTTGAAAAAGTTCGAAAGAATTGTATTGCAAATTTGTGGATTAATAAAGCTCAAAAATTCTGACTTGTAAAATTCGGCTGACGAATTTTTGTTTAAAATTTAATTCAGACACTTTTTATTCTTGACACTGTGATAATATATATATGAATAAAATACCTTTTCAAACTAATACATATAAGATATATTACAATACACGTGAGAAATTAACATGGGAAATTCAGAGTGACAAAATAATAATAAAAAAATAAATTTCCCTTCAAAAATATATCATACCTTATCTTAGATTTTTAACTAATGTATGTTTTGTAACAAATTAATGTCTCCAATTAGCACTTACTGATTAATTAGTAAACAGCAATGTCTTTAATGTTCGAGTGTTTAATTGCGAAATGAGAAAACATCAAAGTTGTCTTTGTTAAGAAAAATTGGCTTGCGAAATAGAAAAATGATTACGAAAATGTGTTTATCACTCCATACAGTCTTGAGGCACTTTAACGCGTCGCGGTTGAATTTTTTTTTGTTTTTTTCTTGCTACCGCTCGGAAATCACTGATTGTAGACGTGGGTCGTTGATTGGTACGGTTTTGCAGCCTGAGAACTGCTGATTTGATGAGCGAGTGATGAATTAAGCAGAGTCCCCAGGTGTTCCTGTGGAGAGGCTGGGTTAAGCGTATTGTGGACAAAATTTCGATTGGTTGCAAATGTGCAAGTATAAGTATCGAAGCGATATTTGCGTGGTTGATTGGTGGCTGCGAACTTGAACTTGAACTTAAAATTGGAACCTCAACTGGAAACGTCTCGGATCCAGAGAGTTAAGGGTGAAGGGAGAGTGAGGAGTGGAGAACCAAAGAGGCATATTGGGAAAAAATGATGACATCGGGAAGCCTTTCAGGCCAAAACTCCATTATTCCTACCCTTTCGTGTATCTAATATGCACACCGGGCTTAGTACTTGCTTCCCTGACATTTAAAACCAACCAATCATACGTGCGCACCGTCCAGTCTCCACAAGGCAAATGCCGGTACAACTCTTGTATTTATGAGAATTGCTGCTGTTCTCGTAGGCTGCTTCCCTCGAGGGTTACGGGCACAGAAGCGTTTCTCGCACGCTGATTGGTGCAGTAAAATAAAGCATCATCGCAAAGTATTTCCCTCGTTGGGAACTAAATGCGATAGCGAAAGCTACTACAGAACGGCGCGATTGTGTTGTCTTTGCGGTCGGCTCCGACAGTGGTGTGTCCACAAAAGCTTCCCGCGGATCCTGGAGTGACGGTGGCGGCTCCGGCGGTAGTGGACGCTGAGGGCGCGCCATGGGCCGTCGTTGACCGCTGCGCTCCTGGGTGCGGAGAGACAACATCGAGCGACAATGTCTCATCGTACATATTAGCAGGGGTCTCGGTGTGGAGCATGCTGTCTGAAGGACCCTGCGAGATTGATGCAAAGTTGAAAGTTCGTGGTAGTTCGCGGTAGTTCGCAAATCGGAGCACTAGAGACAGATAATTTGAAAGTTAATGAACGAGAAATGAATGTGACTGAAACTTACCACGGATGGGATGGAGGTCTGGCTGCGAGGTATTTTTGCGTAGCGTATTTATCGATTTCTTTCGTAAATGATTTATTTGCACATAAATGATTTGTTTGCAGTCTTCTACGAAGGCAAACAAACAAATCGAGAGGTTTGGTTGGGATTACTTTATTAAAGGATTCAAACAGGTTAAATAAAATTGATGATGTAGTCGTGAACCAGTAGGAGTCGAACAGCTTCTTAAAATTACACTTAACACTAGTAAAAAGGAGCAACCGTTGGGCGTAGGGCCACCATGTGGTTGTTCTGCGATAATTTGATTGACTTTAGCATCTGTAAGACGGCAAGTAACGGTTAATCCCCAGAGGATAGACATGAGTGGAATTGAATTAGTGCCGAAAGAGCACGTGCTGACTGACTAGTTGCCCGCGGAACACTAGCGTGAGCGCAAGAAAGCTGCTTTTTTATGCATTTAATTTGAAGGCGGAGCCTAATAGAACAACGGTAGGCGGAGTCTAACGGAACAGCGCTGTTTCATGTAAATAGAATTTCTCATTTCTGCTCAAACCAACTCAGGAAAAACTCCTGAGGATAGTAATACGCGGCATCCCTAGTGGCGTGAGCTGAGAAGAAGTCAAGACGGACCTGGAGGAACAGGGCTTCTCACCGAGCTCTGTCCAGCGGATGACTTCGAGGAGGACGAAGCTGGAGATTCCTCTGGTACTGGTCCAGGTGCCACTGGATCAGGAGAAGATCCTCGATGTGACGAGGTGCTGCTACCTGGTAGTCCGCACCGAACGGCAAAGGACGCAACAGAGCGTCACCCAATGCCACCGATGCGAGCGTTTCGGCCACGCACAGGGTAGGTGCTGCAACGCTCTTTTTTTCTTTGACTTTGGTTGGGAGGAGTAACCCTGGACAACCAAATGTCCCATTAACGGGTGCAGGTTAAAGTGCGCGCAAAAGGCCGACTCAGCTCAGCCTAGGTCGAGGTTCGGTTTATTTATAAGGCGCCACTAGCTTTGAAAGTAGCCAGCTAAAGCTATAAATGCCGCCTGATGTTGAGGTAACCCGTTAATGCCAAAAGGGGGTTGATCCGGAGCTCAAACTCCAAAAGGGAATGACAGCTAGCAATAGGAAAAGAAACACTGTGACTTCCTGGAACTCAGATTTCTCTATATTTCAATCCTCATAAAATGTACAGTTAAATTACGTCACCTTAAAATATAATTTCCACAGTATTTATTATGTGCACGTTTAACAATAATGATTCATAAGATGTACAGTTAAATTACGTCACCTTAAAATATAATTTCCACAGTATTTATTATGGGCACGTTTAGTAATAATTATTCATAAAATGTACAGTGAGATTACGTCACCTTAAAATATAATTTCCACAGTATTTATTATGTGCACGTGTAATAATAATTATTCATAAAATGTACAGTGAGATTACGTCACCTTAAAATATAATTTCCACAGTATTTATTATGTGCACGTGTAATAATAATTATTCATAAAATGTACAGTGAGATTACGTCACCTTAAAATATAATTTCCACAGTATTTATTATGTGCACGTTTAATAATAATTATTTCCCCAAAATACTAATCACATAAAATAGGGTACCATTCGTGAATTCACGGAGGGCGTACAATCACTATTATTACACTCTATTCATAGACAAGGATAAGTTTAAAGTATAATGTATTTCATATCAACCAAAAGAAATAGGGCTACCGTAACCCCTCTGATTACTATTTATCTGTACTAGTTATGAAACCATGAGTGGATGAATCAACCACAAATGACTAAAACAACCACGAGTGAATAAAACAACTACGAATATCTAACGTAACTGCGAGTAAATAATGACAAGCCCTCAGGCTTTATGAACACCCAGTAGGTGTATACTGTGAATATTTGTCTAATTTAAGTTGTATCAAAAATCCTATACACGTGTAGATTCGTAGCCTTTACCCACTCGAGGACTGTGGTACCAAAAAAAAAGGGACGCATTTAAAACTGTAAATTACCTATGTCAGTTGAGGACATGACATCTACACTTACATGGGTGCCGTCAAGACACAGTGGATATTACCGAACACTTATACACTATAATAAAATGTACGGTAGAAAACAGACTTATCTGGAGTCTTCGTGTGAGATCCTAGAACGGAGCTGACTACTGGCTGTTTCCCATGCAAAATCCAGCCTCTACACCTGGACCACTAAGCCACACCATACATCGGTAAAGGGAATCATAGTTTATACCAATGACCCCAGTGTTCAAGCTACGTCTCTCTCACAGGCCTCTGGAGGGGACAACTCGCACCAGGCACCAACGAAAGAGGGACGACTACCCCTAATACAAGAGTACTCCAAAGAAAAGAATACCTCCAAGAAAAAAAACCCTAAAATAAAACGTAAAACCATGACTTCCATGTCTAACTTACTTACTAGTCAGTTACCTCTTCCTAACGAGGGTTCTCCAGTCACGAAACAATCCGTCCTGTATTTCATTCACAGATATTTATAGCAAATCAACCTGTTGACACCTAACCTATTTCCCAAAATTATCCTTTTGAAAGATCATCCATACCAATATACCATTTACCAAATCCTCTGCATCGAGTTACGGCAAACTAGCCCATTAAAAAACGAAATGGAATCCGGATGGCTTAAGAATAAATTAATAACGTAGGTAGGTTGATCCCATATGAGTAATTATTCATGATAAATCAAAAGAAAAATTCTCATAAAATTCCTTTATTACTGTGACCGGTTTCGTGAACAAATTAATTACTTCACATCATCAGACACAGGAATTTGTTCACGAAACCGGTCACAGTAATAAAGGAATTTTATGAGAATTTTTCTTTTTTGGTTTATCATGAATAAATTAATATTTTATCTGGCTGGAAGGACGAGGCCGGTAAAACGAAAAAGTCTTCGTAAACCGTAGATAACTTCATACTCTAGAAATTGTTTCCGCCATCTAGCAGTGGGAAAACGAAATTATTTCCTCTAAACTGGACCCTACCGATAGGCAACCAACAATATCCTACAGAAATTAAAATACTTATATACGAAATAATTTGACGTGAAAACTGAACCGTAACAGTGCGTGAAGTGCGATGAGGCCCACAGGTCCGGGGACTGCAAAAAGAAGCAGGACGCCCCAACGAGGTGCGCAAACTGCCAGGGAGCGCACCCAGCCAGCTACTAAGGATGTCCCAAGTATCCGAAGAAGCCCGCGGCCCTCCAGAAGCAGGCACCTAGGAAATAACAACCACCGAGGGAGGCCAAAAGACTCGCAACAAGCGGCTGAGCTGCGCCAGGGTAGCTCATGGTACCGCAGGACTGAGCACCAGTCCTGTCAGGCAACAAAGAGCACCCGCGGAGGCCTAAAACCTCACCGCGGTGCTCAAGATGCAGCAAATGTGCTCAGCAATGAGCGCATTTTTGCACAGATGCCAGGCTTTACTAAGCTGTAATGTCTTTTCAGGTGAAGCCGAACTTCTGCAGATAGCCTCATAGAACGTTAACGGGCTACAAGGAAGAAAACTTGAAGTGGAGGAACTCCTAGCCCGGTTTGACATAGACGTAGTTGCACTGCAGGAAACGAAGATGACACCGCTGAAACCAGCCAACTTTCCTGGCTACCATATCTACAGGAAGGACTACGCTGGACCAAGGCCGATGAGAGGAGTAGCCCTGCTGGTAAATAAGTCGATCGACCACCATCCAATTGTGCTGCCGGATATGGAAAACCTGGAAGCCACCGCCGTAGTAGTGTCAACGGCACGAAATGGCGACATCCAAGTGGTATCCTGTTATGAGCCTCCCCGACGCCGGATCCTGGACACGGACCTGGAAGCAATATTCCAGAACCGGACAGGTGCTTACCATAGGGGACCTGAACGCCAAGTCACAGAAATGGCACAGCAGAGTCACCAACACTCAAGGACGAGATCTGCTGAGGTTCCTGGGACGACATGCTGGCGACATGCAGGTACTAGGACCGGACGAGCCGACGCACGACAACGGGATCCACCGACCTGACGTGCTGGACATCGCTATAATGAAGGAAATGACCCTCAATGCGGAAATCTTTACCAGGACTGATGGTTCCACCGAGCATAACCCGATCTTCTTGGACCTAGGAGAGGATGATGTGGACACTGGGACTTTCGTCAAAAGGGGGACAGACTGGGAATTGTTCCGTGCAGCGCTGCAAAGGAACATTGCACATATTCCCAGGATCGAATCCGAGGAAGATGTGGAGAGGGCCATTGCTTCCTTGGAAAACCAGATCCAGGAAGCGATGGAGACACCACAGAGACAAAGACCAGAAGGGCACCAGCGCCGATGGCAAACGTCACGGAGGACCTCAGGCAGCTGATTCGGGACAGACGAAGGACGAAGAAAAGGGCTCAGAGGACTAGACTCCCTGAGGATAGACAAGCGTATAACACGCTGAACAGGAAGGAGTCAAAGCTGCCCTCCAGGAACACCGTCAAGAAGGATGGCAGCATCACCTGGAATCGCTGGGCCCACAGGACAGGAACATCTGGAATACCTATCGTGCTCTGCGGAACAGGCCGATGCCCCCAATCCACGGAGAGATTGGGATTGTCGACACTCGTCAGGAAGAAGCCGAAGCGTTCGCGGACAGTTTGGAACTGCGGTGTAGGGAAAACCAACTTAATGATGAGGATGAGGACTGGGTTGAGGACGTGGAACGCAGAGTGCGTCGGATGCTCCGCCTGCCAGACGAGGATCTCATTCGCCCGACCACTCCAGAGGAGGTTCTAAGGATGTTAAAGCCGAGGAAAGCTCCTGGATATGACAAGATCGGAAACATCGCCCTCAAGAAACTACCCAGGAAAGGGGTGGCAGCCCTGGTGAATATTGTAGCATTCAAAATGCTACTGTTTAAATTTACGGTTTAATTTTTTTATAAGGTTATATTTTTGTTTGTTTTAAAGAATGAATCAATCACATTGATTAAATGTTAAATACAACCCACAAAACACCTTAAGTGTATTGTTGGTTGCCGTTAAATTTTTAACGAAATGGGAACTTTTTAATGGAAGAAAACAGTTTGTTTATTTTTTTTATTATCACTAAATACTGCCAATATCTAATTAACATAAACAACATGCAAAGAAAACATTATAACACCTACTTTGCAAACTGGTATAATAATATATTTAAATAATATCGACTCCTAATCACGATTTGGTCATCTTGAGATCCAAACAGTAAACAGTGATTTTCCTAAATGAGTGGTTATTTGAGCTGTCCACCACGTTCTAAAAATTTTCTCAACACTTTCCTCTATCTATTTTGAAACATTCCTACTTGCAACATTAAGTTCTGTGGAATTCATTGAGAAAATATCCTGAAAATAAATAAAGGTTATAAAGGACACTACTTGTTTTAGGACTTGTATTATTAAGTAGTACATTAATTACTTACCCGTAAATGTTGGTACGTGGGTAGTTCCTTCAGAGCTTCTTCGAAAAGTATTTCTTGGCGGATACTTATATTTGATTATTATTAAGGATCTTTTCTTTACATGGTTGTATAGCTTTCGAGTGACATTAGTATAGGTTTTATAAAAAATCCATTGGTACCAACAAAACTACACTGAGAGTACTAAATAATGTCCTCTCAGGAAGGACTTTTTTTTTATATACCTTCCGGGTAGACATGTTGATGGCAGATGACTAGTGATTAGCTGTGGGTTCAGGTGTGATACACATTTTTCATTTATTTGGCCCTTCATAGAAATTCAAAGCTACACTTTCCTTGTTCGAGTTATTGTGTCTCGATTTGCTGCAACTCTGGAAGTTGGATGGTATCAACATTTTTTTTTTTGAAAATCCAGAAAGTGTTACCAAAGTTTTTTCGTAAGTAATTCATTTACTAGATAATTATTTATAATAAACGTTTTTTTTTATTGTAGTCACACAATTGAGTACCTGAGATTTAATCTCCTACGTGGGTGTTTTTTTTGTTCCCACAATTGTTTCTTTTGTAGCAACCCTTCAGAAGAAGGTGAGTTTAATGTTTTTTTGGGGCTAAATTCAGATGATAATTTCTGCTTTAATTTTAGGGTGCTAGGTTACAGTGCTAGGTTACCATACTAGGTTACCGTTCTAGATTACTGTGCTTTTTGGCGAATAAGCTGATTAGGATTTCACCCTTCCATAAGGGGATTAGTTTTTTTTTATGAAATGGTATACACTGGGTGAACAAAGGATAGGACTGATTAACGTTACTGCCATTGCTAACCCGCATTTAGAGAGAGAGGGAGAATCCTCGAAAGTGAAAGGCCAGATCTTTAATTTATTATTAATTTTTTTTATTTACTTGGACATTTTTAATTGCTCTGCCAGAGCGCATGTTACTTATTATATTATATTACCAACTGCTTATGTGAGCTGAAGAGCTGACACATAGTACTATGGGGGATGCCTAAAGCATAATTAGTTAATAATCAAAGAACCAAATATTTTTTTTTTGTACTTTTTATTTATGGAAAAAAAATCAGATTGGTGAACAGATTACACGAAATTTTGTTTTATCAATTTTTTTTTTATTTTGCTCATTCATGTTTAATCAACCTAACCTTCCTTTACACATGTATAGTGTTATATAATTCTTTAACACCGAATTGGAACAAAGTTTTGTATTCCGTAACTTTTGCAAGACTAAGAAACAATCATTTTTTTTTAAGTTACGTGGCGCCCTTAGTTGCTACCATGTTTTTGTTTCAATTTTAACCCTCCTTACTCCCGACTGCTCTTACCGATAAAAAGCTGCCGTAAGCAAGAAAAGACACTGCACTCCGAGAGAATTTAAGGTGAGTAAGCACATGTTTATACATGTGCCAAGTATTTGATTATTTCCAAATTTCTTGTTGAAGAGTGTACCTGTGGCAATATCACCAATGAGATCTTGAAGCTCAGATACTTTCCGGACAGGTGGAAGAAGGCCGACACCATAGTCATCCCGAAGCCAGGTAAGGAACTAATCTTTCCCTCCTTTTACAGGCCCATCAGCCTACTCTCAGCTGTAAGCAAGGTAGCCGAGCGCGTCATCTTGAAAAGAATAGAAGAAGAAACCGAAGAGCTCCAAATCATCCTGGATGAACAGTTCGCGTACAGGACAGAACATAGTACGAAACTCCAAGTGCTCAGGATCACCGAAGAAAAGCCAGACGATTCTCTTCAGGAAAGGACGCAAGGAAACCCCCACAGGACACGTTTCCATGTTCGACGAGGACAACCAATGGCACGATTCCGTCAAACCTTTGGCGTAATCATAGACAAAGGCCTGACATGGAAGCAGAACACCGAATCCATCGTGGTAAAGGCCAAGCGGACGAGAGCTCTCATCTACCCAATGGTAGGGAATCAGAGCAGGCTCAGTCTGAGGAACAAGCTTCTGCTAGTCAAAGCTCTCATCAGACTACAGCTGACCTACGCCTCCGTAGCATGGGGATACCAAACAAAGACCTATCTGAAGAAGATCCAAGCTGTGGAAAACGTGGCCATCAGGACAGCGGTGGGCGCACCATGGTACGTTAGAAACGCTGACTTCTTCAGTGACCTGCAGTACACACCAGTCACCGAAATCATCCGAGATAGAGCGAAGAAACTGTACACCTTAGCTGAGGAGCACAGGAACCCGCTGATTAGGGAGGCCACCTCCTATGATCCGGCCGACGCACCGAGGCACAAGAGGCCGAGGTACAGTTACTGGACAACGGGTAAGTATAACTAATCCTTTCCTTACAGATGGACCAACCCACGGAAAAGACATAACGTAACCAACCACCTTCCCACAAACCTTGCGGGCACCGGTCAGTAAATTGACCAGTGCCCGTTGTCTCCCTTGCTCCGTGAAGGACGAAAGTGCTAAGAAAGCACTTAGGCCTTCACCTTCTAGAGCTACACAGTTCATCCTCACCTTGTCCGATGATCCAGATGACAATGTGTCAATTGACACTTTGTGTACTGGCAGTCAATCCCAAGTCACAGAATATCCGCACAGTCCCTGACATACCGATGACTACCCCCGGGGGTGACAAGCTGGCGAAGAAAGAAGGCGAAGACAGAAGAGCGCCAGAAGAGGCCGTAGCCAGCAGGGTTCATCAGCCAGGACCCAGGGAGGTTGGCCGAGATCTTCGGCACCGCTCATATTTGTGAGTGGGGCCGTTCGTAAAAGTAAGCTAACCCGCCCTGCACGAGGCCGGTCCAGGTCTACAGCGATTACTAGGGTAAAAAAGGCAATAGTCCTGCCTGGCCCTAGCATCCGACACCGTCATCAAGCCAAATGGATATTGGCGCGTGCTCAAACCATTTCTCGGAGAGACTCGACCCCGGTAGGAGGTAAGTGATGCATGAAGTACTTGTATGGTTTTCTATCGTTAAAAAGGGAGTAAACGTGATGTTATTTGATAATTGTCTATAATATTTAATTTACTAAGACGAACTTAATGCTGCTTTATTTGAGTGCACCAATCAGCGTGCGAGAAGCTCTTCTGTGCCCGTAACCCTGGGAAGGGACGAGCCTACGAGAACAGCAGCGATTCTCATAAGTACGAGAGTTGTACCGCTGTACCTACATCGAACAACATATTTCATCGAGCAGTCGAAGCGAGCAGACCTACCTAGTAGAGTGCAGACGCAAACAGTGCGTTTGTGAACAGCGAATCAAGACAAGCAGCACAACGGAGAGAAGTAGAAGAACAACAGAGTAAAGAGGCTGCGGAGCAGACCAAAAGTCTGCGAGCAGCCATTGCACAACTGACGAATAAGGTCGCAACCTAGGCGGCACCAAGCACACCTATGGAAGAGGACGTGGAAGAACCCAAGATGAAAGGACCCGCTCTCAAAAGAAAGAAGACGGCACGGAGCAGCGATGCGGACTCCGAAAAAGACACCAGGAAAACGACGCCCATCCCAACCACGGCAGAAACGCGACACGAGGAGACCACGACAGCCCCACGGCCAACGGCTGCAGAGGCACCGACCGTCAAAGCTCCTAGAATACCTCCGGTCATTCTAAGGAGTAAGAACAAATGGAGCCACGTAAGCCTCTGGCTCAAGGAGAGCCGTATCGACTACATCAAGGCGAAGCTGACGAGCGAGGGTATAGCCATCGAACCAACCAACGTAGATGACTATAGGAAGCTGACAAAGACTTCTGACGCCGGAAGACACGAGTACCACACGTACTCGCTGCCAGAAGAGCGTCAACTACGAGTAGTGATGCGTGGAATCCCCAGCGGAGTGGAGAGCGACGACATAAAGAAGGACCTCATGGACCAGGGCTTCGCGCCGTCATCCGTACAAAGGATGACTAGCAGAAGAACTAGGGCCCAGATGCCGCTGGTATTTATACAAGTACCTAAGGATCAGGAGGCCATCTTGACAGTCAACCGATGCTGCTCCCTGGTAGTGCCACCGCTGCCAGCGCTTTGGTCATGCACAAGGCAAATGCACTGCATAGTCCAAGTGCGTGAAGTGCGGAGGACCACACCACTCCATGGACTGCAAGAAGACAAAGGATACGCCGGCGAAGTGTGCTAACTGCGAGGGAGCGCACTCTGCCAGTTACAAGGGGTGCCCCAAGTACCCCAAGAAGCCGGCTGGCTCCCCTCTAAGACAAGTGCCAAGGACTCAACAAGAGGCCAGGAGACCAAACACAGGAGGACTGAGCTACGCGAAGGTAGCTCAAGGTAAAGCAGGGACCAGTGTCAACCCTGCTAAACAACAAAAAGCACTCGTTGAGGCCCAAAACCTAACCGCGGTGCTACAACAAATGCAGCAAATGTGCTCAGCAATGAGCGCATTTTTTGCACAGATGCCTTTCCTCACTAATGTGTGATGCCCTTTCAGGAGAAGCCGAGCAAGATGACGCCACTACTACCCGGCGGACACTTCGTGGCAAACAGATTGAAGTAAATCTCGAAAAACTAATGAGTATAATTAACCTTTTCCCTTACAGATGGACCAACCCACAGAAGAGACATGACACACCAACTACCTACCCACAAACCTTGCAGGAGTTAGACAATAAACCGTCTAGCACCAGTTGTCCCACCGGCTCCGTGCAGGAGGAAAGTGCTAAGAAAGCACTTAGGCCTGCACTTCCTCGAGCTACATAGTTCTACCTAACCAACCGATGATCCGGATGTGTCAATTGGCACTTTGCGTACCGGCAGTCAATCCCAACCATAGCAATACTCACAGTTTCCTAACAGACAGAGTAAGCTAACCCGCCTTGCACGTGGCCGGTCCAGGTCTACAGCGATGATTAGGGTAAAAGGCAATAGTTCTGTCTGGCCCTAGCATCCGAGACCGCCATCAAGCCAAAGAATATTGGCGCTGTACCTACAACCTCGAGAAGACGTAAAAAATGGTATAGTCGTATACTGGTAGTAAACAAACCTAACTCCAACGACAACACAGAACTGGAAGAAAGCACTAATTCAGGAATGGACAGATATGAGCATACGTGTTTGTCGTTGTCTGGTTCGTCAATATACACCCCACCAAACAATTTTCCTGTTACCGACCCCTCCCCCAGTTACCCCTCTGGAGGATTCATTCGCTTCAATATATGACTCACCACTTGAGTATTCATCAAATTATTTAATAAATCACCCAGAGGCGAACTACAAAAACCTACCTAACACCTTACAAACCTTTACGACAACAACAACCACTTACACAACGACAACAACAAGGACTAGCCCAACGACCAACGACAATAACAACCACAGCATTAGTACATCAATCAAATTTCATGTATTCAACGCCAAGGGCTTCTCTGAAACGAGACCAATTACATGAACAAATAAGTCCAAGACTACATCTGCAACCTAAATCAAAAAGACCCAAAAATACCCCAACACCGGACTTGGGGAAAATACAATCAACAAATAGTAGAAAAGCCAAAATAACAACTTTTGAGCAAGATTTGAATAATATTGATATAAGAACTGTAGATGGAGACAGGATCCCAATGCAAACAAAACAGTCAGATATGCCCTCACTAATAACCGACAAAACCACACCTACAACCCAGACAGAAAATACAGACAATAACAGTAACAAAAAAAACCCCTCCCGTATATATATATATATATATATATATATATATATATATATATATATATATATATATATATATATATATATATATATATATATATATATATATATATACATTATATATATATATATATATATATATATATATATATATATATATATATATATATATATATATATATATATATATATATATATATATATATATATATACATTACATATATATATATACACAAGTAACAACCGTCCCTTCATACAAATTTAATAATAACTCACTTATCTGCTACCCAATTACATAATAACATTTTAACAAATCAAAATGTGGAATTTCACACACATAGCTTGCCGAACTCTCGACCGTTCAAGGTCGTGGTAAAGTATGTACCGACAGACACCCCCAGAGCTGACATAGAGACAGACCTTAGACTAAAGGAACTCCCATTCTCTGGCATCTCAAGATTAATGTTGCCTAGGGATGGGAAAAAAGTTCCATCTAACATCCTCATTGTGACAATCTTCAGAGAGGCGGCCGAAGACTGGTATTCGTTCACTGATCTTTGTTATCTTAGAGTAACAGTGAGCGAATATGTGATTCTTGGACCGCCGCAGTTCCACAGATGCCAGAACCTCGGGCATTTCTCGGAGCTATGCCACCGAGCCCCACTTTGCGTGAGGTGCGGACAGGCGCATGAGGGTGGCCCCTGCACAGCTGACGCATGCAAATGTGCCAACTGAAGGGGAACACCCTGTCTCCTACAGGGGGTGCATGAGGTATCAGGCCGCTGTGGCAAGGAAAAACACTAGGCCCTCCCCCGAGACCGCCCCCAATGAACGAATACAACACATCAGGACAGAAAACAAACTCTACAAGAAACAACATGAAATTGCCCCAACAACATATACAACATATACAATGAGCACCATTGTCTCAAGAGACCGCAGGCGCAATCTCTACGAAAAACCTAAGAACCTGGCAGCAGTTTAGAAATCCTAAACCTAATGTAAATACCCAAAAAAACAAACAAGTTGAATCAGGACAATCCATTAAGGGAAATTCTGAACTGCATTAAAAGAATTCAACCTAAAACATGTATGGGACATTCTCAAAAAACAATAAACAGTTTGAAGAATACAAAAGATCCCATGGAAAAATATGAATCTCAGTGAAAACACTGGTTACGCTGATTAAAATTCAATAACCAAAAAAAGAATAAAAAGTTATACTTTCTACAATTCAATACTAATGGGGTCTACAGACGGGCGCGAGAGCTCGAACTGCTTGGTCGTACAGGATCATTTTCTTGCTCGGTGACATCGGGTAAGGCCGCAAATTTACGACCTTATCCTCTTTTAGTTGTATTTTGTGTTTTACAGAATTGGTCGTGGCTTGAGTATGTGCTTCGTCAAATAGGTGAGAGTATTCTTTGAACGTGGGTTCCAAGACTGAGTTGAACTCGGGTGGTAGTGGTATGGGCAACTCCTGCACAGAATAATGTTGAGCGTCACTGGTTTTGATCCCACTAAACCGGCCTCCTTTCTGTGTAGCCGACATATAGGCATGTGCGTCCATAGTCGACTATTACTTGATGATTGTGCAGAAACGGGGCTCCCAGTATTATCTCTTCGTTCAGGTTGTCTGTTACTTGGAATGTATCTGTAATTTCTTGGTCCCCTCCTATCGTGTTGCGGAGTCCTTGCGCCCTTGTAGCTTGTCTTTATTATGTTACAAGTGGCTCCAGAGTCCACCAATGCAACCAGACTTCTTTGATCCACCTTCACTTGTTCCTAGGTTACTGATTTATCGCCTGTGCGGGAGCGACCTCTTCTCTTCTCAGTGTGCTGTTACTGCCTTCTGCTGAGTAGATGTCGCGGTGGTCCTCTGCCTGGCTGATTGTTGTTGTGTTTGTTGCTGTTGCGATTGTATCGTTGATATCGGGGTCGAAGCCTGTGCATCGTTCAGCGTGCTCAGCCTGACCCGTTGTTGGTTTCCCTGGTTAAACGATGACCTACGTGAACAAGTTCTTCCCCAGTGTGGACCTTGACAATACCAACATGGAAATCTTGGTGGCGCCGTCGTACGTTGTACTGTGCCATGTTCTTCGATTTCTGTATTTGCTTTAACTGCTGCACCGACTTATCGTTGGACGTTCGCTGCTGTTGGCCTTCGTTACGCTGAACGTTCTGTTAAGTATTTTTGTCGTTTTGAACGTTTTGCGAGTTGCCATAATTTTGTTGTCTCGGCTGGTAAACTCTTTCTTCGACCAGATCGTATTCAATTTGTGAATCAACAAAAACCATTTTTCCAACATGAAAATAACGTGAGACAATCATTTTTCAGTAATCAACAAGTTTTTGGTAAACCACAAAACGTGTGGAAACCGAACAATATTATGCCTCTACAACAACCTACCCCGATGTCAACCACATCCAGGGCAACTACAACACAAAGACATAGACAAACAATGCCATTCAGCAACCAAATTATTCCCAATCGCGAAATTTACAAAAACAAAGAACTACACGTTCACGAATACGATGAACACCCTAACGAGTCGGATACATTTACAGAAAATAATTTAACTTACCAGAACGAACAAGAATATTACAATGAAAATAGCGAAATTTATCGCATTAATAACGAACAGTCGCAAAATTTTCAAAACAGTACTTTTCCTATAGAAGAAACTTAATAGAATTAAATTCAGTAGTTTTAAATGATTTGCCGTATATACAGATAGAAAAACCTCCTGCTAAACTTTTAATTGACATCGGTTCACATATATCAATTCTAAGAACCGCTATAGCTGAAAAATATTTTCCTGAAACTATATTTAGACATCCATCAAAATTAAAAACAGCATTAGGTGAAAAAGAAATAAATTTGAAAACTAAAATTCCTGCATTTTCTGAATTTCTATCAAAACATACAATAGAATTTTTATTATTTGACTTTCCCGACATTTTCGATGGCATATTAGGTCTAAATGAATTAAGAAAAATGAATTTGTCGATAGATTTTAATAATCAAATATTTAATAACCACCAACAAATCTCATTTCTCTATCGTCAACCATACGACACTGATGTTTTATTCGAAATCCCAGCAAATGAAACACTGATAAAAAATTTCTAGCTTCTATACAATAGGGAGAAATATTAATTCCCGAGATGTACTCGATTAGCGGATTATATATACCAGAAACTTTCACATATGCCGATGATAATTTCGCTTATTTTGAAATTTATAACCCAACTAACCAGACTATTTTAGAAATTTTAAAAAGCCCTATTAACGCGTGTTTAATTAATGATGAGTACGAATTACATGATTTCCAAATTGACACATACGAAACTCCCACAACTAATAATACGAGTAATAACATAATTTCGAAATTACGTACATAACACATGACACCGGAAGAACTAAAATCTATAATTAATTTGTGTAAACAATTCACTGATATATTTCATGTCGATGAAACAAAATTGACATTTACAAACCAGGTAAAATATGAAATTAAAACAACCGACGAAGTACCCGTGCCTACAAAATCGTGCAGATTTCCACACTGTCATAAAGAAGAAGTGCAAAAACAAATTAATAAAATGCTAGAAGACGGTATTATAAGACCCTCGAGTTCGCCTTGGTCAAGCCCTATTTGGATCGTACCAAAGAAACTTGACGCAAGTGGTAAAAGAAAATGGCGTATCGTAGTAGATTACCGAAAAGTAAATGAAAAACCGATAGATAACAGATACCCGATCCCAAACATTGACGATATCTTAGATAAATTAGGTACATGCAATTATTTTACTACACTAGACTGAAATGAACCCAAAGTCCATAGAAAAAACCGCGTTTAGCGTAGAACATGGTCATTTTGAATATCTCAGAATGCCCTTTGGCTTAAAAAAATGCACCTGCAACTTTCCAAAGAGCAATGGACAATGTCCTGAGAGAATTACAAAACAAAATTTGTCTAGTTTACATGGACGATATTATTATATTTTCTACTTCCCTTCAGGAACATATTAATAATTTGAAACAAGTTTTTACAAAATTACGAGAACATTACGACAAATCAGGCGTAGAGTTTCTTCGTCATGTAGTAACACCCGAAGGTATAAGACCAAGTCCTAGAAAAATAGAAGCAATTACGAAATATCCCCCTAGAACAGCAAAATAAATTAGATCTTTCTTAGGACTTTTACGTTACTATAGGCGATTTATTAAAGACCTCGCGAAATTAGCAAAAGCTTTTACGAAATGTTTGAAAAAAGACGAAAAGATAATACACAGCCCATCGTTTTTAGAAGCTTTTGAAAAATGCAAAAATGTATTAACTAACGATCCTGTTTTACAATACCCAGATTTTTCTAAACCTTTTATATTAACAGACGCATTAAACGTTTCAATTGGATCAGTACCAAGTCAAGGCCCAATTAGCAAAGATAAACCAGTAGCTTACGGTTCGCGTATTCTAAACCCAGCAGAATTGAACTATTCCACCATAGAGAAAGAATTATTAAGCATAGTCCATTTTACGAAGGCCTACAGACCATATTTATTCTGACGTAAATTCACAATTGTAACTGATCATAAACCCCTCCAATGGTTGTTCAACTTAAAACAGCCGAACTCGCGACTTGTCAGATGGCGGTTAAAATTAGAGGAATATGACTATACTATAGGGTACAAAAAGGGTAAAAATAACACAAACGTTGACGCACTATTACAAGTCGAAATCAACACAGTGGAAACGGCATCAATAATAGGCAATACGGATTATCGTGATACAGACAAAAAACCAAACGACTTCACTGACAATGTAAATGATGAAATGATTAATGAGTTGCTAAAACCAACTAACACACCTTTAACCCCAGACCTCGAATCATTACAACAACTAGAGGACAGCCTATCTACTTTAACGAACACCGGCCCCTTGACCAAGTCAAAGACAAAAACACTCATAATAAGTGACATACAATTAAAACCTCCCGTAGACAATACGGATACGCAAATCCAACACACGTCATTAGAAAACCCAGTATTAACCATACCTATTTCTGAAAAATGCCTGAATTCCTTTAAGAATCAAATTGTATTCGACATTAGCAAAGACAGTGCCGGACCCTCAGTCCAAAGACACCCTGTATATGACACATAGGATAACAGCAGTTTTATCCACTTGTCAATTTGAAACACATTTAATTCACTTTATTAAATCTCTTCTAAAACCGAAAAGCACTTACGGAATACTTTTCAAAATTTTAAATATAATCCCTGATTGTTGTAAAACTATCAAAGAAACATTCACGCAAAATTTTTATAAATTAATCCAATTTAATCTATTCTTACAAGACATAATAAATAAAGACGAACAGCAAGAAAAAATTAAATATCACCATGAAACGAAAACTACCGATGAAGGCATCAACGAAACTAAATTATCTCTACAAAAACATTATTATTGGCCAAATTTATTTGATGATGTAACTGCTTACATTAATACTTGCAAACCTTGTCAAGAAGGACATTATGAACGTAGACCCAACAAAATTAAATTTACCCCTACACCTATTGGCGATTTACCACTAGGTACATATATATGGATGGACACATTTCAAATTGAAAAACAAAGATTTCTCACAATTATTGATAGCTTTTCTCGCTACGCACAAGCGTATATTACAAATATTAATGCACCTGGAATTTTAGACTCATTCATATTCTTCATATCACACGTGGGTATACCTCACAAAATAACAGTAGATAACAGTCATAAATTTAAAAATGACACATTTATTGAATTTTACAACAAACACAAAATACAATTACATTTTACTACACCCGCAAACCGTACAGGTAACTCCTCAGTCGAGAGATTACATAGTACTCTCTGTGACAGTATAGGAACGATACGTATCGAAGGTAACAAATCTCCTATTACGCAACTAATGAAATTAAGTATTTTAGGCCATAACAATGCAATTCATTGTTACTAGAATGACACCGTTTCAAATTATGTTCGGAAGAATATCCAAAGATCCATTTGATATCACGACAAAAGACATAGTAACAAATTATGTAGACAAACATAAAAACTATTCAGACAATTAATGACACCGTGAACCAAAGAAATAAAGACGCGAAAACGGAAACCCTCGAAAAAAAATTAATAAAAAAACGTCACGATCCTCCCTCATACGATGTGGAAAAACCAGTATATCTGCAAACCGAGAATCGAAATAAAGCTAGCCCCAAAAATAAACTAATTATAAAAGAGGACAAAGGAAACAAAGTTATCACTAGCCATAGTAAATATCATAAAAATAAATTAAAACCACCTAGAGTAACGAAACCCCTCGTTGTTTCAGATAACTCTGACTAAAATTACCAGATGGATGACGTCACTGTTAATACTTGCGACACATGGACAGACGGACACTACTTTTACAAAAAATACAAAACCCTATACTACCACTATCTCTAGGCAAAGCTCAAATAACTACACATAAGCATACATTCGTAAAATATGTTGCCATTTCTAAATTTAACGAACCAGTAAGAAACGTAAAATCAAATATTAATTTAATTCGAGAATATGAAACTATATTTCCAGACCTAATGTACCAAATAATAGATTACGAACATTTAGTTAACAACTCGCTAAGGTTAATATTAAACAAAATAGATAATTTGAAACCACGTAGATTGAAAAGAGGATTAATTAATCTCGTAGGTAAAGGTTCTAAATGGCTTTTTGGCACCTTGGACGCTGATGATGGCGAAAGATATAATAGAGCTATAAGTATTTTAAATAAAAATCAACAAATAATACAACACGATTTAAAAAATCAGATATCTGTCATAAAACATTTCGTATCAGAAGTTAATAATTTAATAAATAAAACAATAGACAATCAACAATATATAACAAAACAATTACCAATATTTCAAAAGTAACTGACAAGTTAAAACGAACTTTTAAGATTTTAGAAAGTTTAAATCTTCTCAATGCAAATTGCAGATACATCCTGCATGTTCTGGATATATTAGATCATTCAATATTATTTGCTAAACTATATACTTTATACAGTTCAATTTTACCTGTGAAAGAATTTGAATTTATGGCGAAGAATCCATACCACACTTCAATAATGTACAATCTTATTATTCACTTTGCAGTGTTGAATTTTACCAAAAAGGTAGAAAATTAATGTTTGGAAAACATGTACCGATACTATACATTAAATCTTATGATTATTTCCGATTGATTCCCATTCCACTCAATTCTAATACCAAAGAAAACCTACATTATCCAAAATAATACTTGGCACAATAATTATGAAGACCAACAATGTACTCAAATAGAAGACACCTGTATTTATTATGTAGTAAATCCGACTACTTCAATGGACTGTTTGCCTGAAGTTCTAACAGGCAAGCACATCAATACCTGTTCTACCTAACATGTCATCATAACGGACGATATCATCGAGCCAGTCAACAACAATCATATCATCGTAATCCCAAATACAAAAATAATAACGTAGGTAGGTTAATCCCAAATGATAAGACATAATAAGACAAACAGAAAAATTCTCATAAAATTCCTTTATTGGTGTGACCGGTTTCGTGAACAAGTAAATTTACTTCACATCATCACACACAGGACTACAATAATTAAAGAAAATGAGTATGGTGGTTACATACATAAATATAAATGTTAATAAGTTAATAAAACTTAAAAACAAGAATACAGAAGACAATTATTTCCATTTTTTATGTATTTGTAAAAATTTATTGGTAAAAAATTTTTTTGATAAAATTTGTTTACAAGAAATATTGAAATTATTTGAAATAATAAGGATTACGTTAGTTTGAATTATAATATAGAATTATGTAAAATTTAATTAATTGAATTGTGTAAAAAATAGAGGGTCATTTTTATATAATACTTACATTTTTATAAATAAAACCAGGGTAGTCAAAATTAAAATAGTTTTGCAACATAGTAAATAAATAAGTAAATGTAAGATATATAAATTTTTGTATCTAATAAATTAACTTTCTAATAAAAATTATAAAATTAACGTGCTTTTTTTTAACACATACATACACTACAACAGTTTAAAATCTAATAGGGAATAAATATTTTAATAATGAAAATTGATTAAAATAGTGCCCTCTATCGAACTATCTAAGTATTAACGTTAAATAAAAGGTAAGATTGAAAACTATATGTGAACTAGGTTTTTTATAATAGTGGAGTTTATTATATTCAACTGCAGATGGTGATAGCAGCGAAAATGCACTAAACATGGTAGTAATATTCACTTCTAAGAAAATGAGGTTATATTGTTATAATATCGAGCACATGGAAACAGATTTCAGTAGAGAAAAAAACAAAATTAGACAACCACAGAGAAAGTCAGTGAAGATTGAAATTGGATTTGTGAATTCAGAGATAATGTATTGGGAATTCTTGAATCTTTCAGGATTTCTAAACTTTCAAGGTTATTAATCAAACTGCCTTTGCCAACAAGATGTAATATTTTAAGAGTATTGTCAAATGTGTGGTTGTTATCTACTAGATGTTTGGCGAAATGGGAAAAACCTGAGGATGAGCTAATGCACCGGCCGTGTTCTTTTAACCGTGTTTTAAAATTTCTATATGTGCAACCAATATATATGCCGTTGCATGTATTGCAAGAAAGTTTATAAACCCCACATCTATCTAGTGGATCTATTTGGTCTTTACCATTGACAAACAACTTTTCTATAGAGTTAGTTGATTTAAAGGAGATATGGAAAATATTTTTAAAGCAATTGGAAATTTTATATGAAACAGGACCTATGAACGTAAGAGAACGGTATGGAATTTCGGAGGGAACTTCTCTGTATGTATTTATGTAGACCATATTTATTTAATCTTTTTGTTAGTAAGGTATCAATTAAAGTAGTATTGTAGTTATGAGTGACTGCTATTTGTTTAATAACCGAAAGTTCCTGATTATAATTATTTAGAGATAAAGGTACTTTTAACAATCTATTAATATAACAATTAAAAACTGCCACCTTATGTGAAAAGGGATGCAGGGAAGTGTGATCGATAACTACACCAGTGTGTAGATAATAATTTTAAAAAATCTAACATCAACATTTCATCATTCATTAATAAAGTCAAAACTTCCTTGAATAATAACAATAGTTTTTTCGATAAAAAAATGTTAAGAGTTAAACCCGGACCATACAATGATTCCGAGATTATATGGCCTCTTAAAAATTCATAAATCTAATATATTTTCAAGCATCCCAATTAGACTAGTAGTTGCTTATAACAACAACTCACCCACATACAAGTTGCCCAAGTGGTTAAATAAAATTTTAAAAGATTTATATTCAGGACACTTCTCCTATATCATTAAAAATAGTATTGAACTAATTAATAAAATCAATACTATAAATATAAAAAATGAGGATATGTTAATATCATTGGACGTATCTAATCTATTCACCAACATACCGGTTAGAGAGGTAATCGCTCTTGTTAATGAAAAATTGTTTGATAATGATTACTCAGATAATAATATTATGGATGTATCTAATTTATTAACAATTTGTTTAGAACAAAACTTTTTTAATTTCAACAATGACACCTTTGTACAAAAGACCGGTCTAACAATGAGAAGTCTTTTGTCTCCTATTTTAGCAGATATTTTTATGCATTACTTAGATTCAACACATATTTTAAAGAACAACCCATATACCCAATATATACAATATTATTATCGTTATGTTGATGACATTCTTATTCTTTGGTCAGGTCCCTCAGACCTATTACCAATTTTTTAAATTACGTCAACTCTATTCACACAACAATTAAATTCACACTAGAAACACAAAACAATAACCGTTCAATAAACTTTTTAGATCTAAATATTACATTAGAAGATAACAAACATTATTTTAATATTTATAGAAAATCTGCACACACTGGTGTAGTTATCGATCACACTTCCCTGCATCCCTTTTCGCATAAGGTGGCAGCTTTTAATTGTTATATTAATAGATTGTTAAAAGTACCTTTATCTCTAAATAATTATAATCAGGAACTTTCGGTTATTAAACAAATAGCAGTCACTCATAACTACAATACTACTTTAATTGATACCTTACTAACAAAAAGATTAAATAAATATGTCCAAAATACGGTCTACATAAATACATACAGAGAAGTTCCCTCCGAAATTCCATACCGTTCTCTTACGTTCATAGGTCCTGTTTCATATAAAATTTCCAATTGCTTTAAAAATATTTTCCATATCTCCTTTAAATCAACTAACTCTATAGAAAAGTTGTTTGTCAATGGTAAAGACCAAATAGATCCACTAGATAGATGTGGGGTTTATAAACTTTCTTGCAATACATGCAACGGCACATATTATATTGGTTGCACATATAGAAATTTTAAAACACGGTTAAAAGAACACGTCCGGTGCATTAGCTCATCCTCAGGTTTTCCCATTTCGCCAAACATCTAGTAGATAACAACCACACATTTGACAATACTCTTAAAATATTACATCTTGTTGGCAAAGGCAGTTTGATTAATAACCTTGAAAGTTTAGAAATCCTGAAAGATTCAAGAAATCCCAATACATTATCTCTGAATTCACAAATCCAATTTCAATCTTCACTGACTTTCTCTGTGGTTGTCTAATTTTGTTTTTTTCTCTACTGAAATCTGTTTCCATGTGCTCGATATTATTACAATATAACCTCATTTTCTTAGAAGTGAATATTACTACCATGTTTAGTGCATTTTCGCTGCTATCACCATCTGCAGTTGAATATAACAAACTCCACTATTGTAAAAAACCTGGTTCACATATAGTTTTCAATCTTACCTTTTATTTAACGTTAATTCTTAGATAGTTCAATAGAGGGCACTATTTTAATCAATTTTCATTATTAAAATATTTATTCTCTATTAGATTTTAAACTGTTGTAGTGTATGTATGTGTTAAAAAAAGCACGTTAATTTTATAATTTTTATTAGAAAGTTAATTTATTAGATACAAAAATTTATATATCTTACATTTACTTATTTATTTACTATGTTGCAAAACTATTTTAATTTTGACTACCCTGGTTTTATTTATAAAAATGTAAGTATTATATAAAAATGACCCTCTGTTTTTTACACAATTCAATTAATTAAATTTTACATAATTCTATATTATAATTCAAACTAACGTAATCCTTATTATTTTCAATAATTTCAATCTTTCTTGTAAACAAATTTTATCAAAAAAAAATTTTTTTACCAATAAGTTTTTACAAGTACATAAAAAATGGAAATAAGTGTCTTCTGTATTCTTGTTTTTAAGTTTTATTAACGTATTAACATTTATATTTATGTATGTAACCACCATACTCATTTTCTTTAATTATTGTAGTCCTATGTCTGATGATGTGAAGTAAATTTACTTGTTCACGAAACCGGTCACACCAATAAAGGAATTTTATGAAAATTTTTCTGTTTGTTTTATCACAAAAATAATAATTATTCAAAAATGCCAAACAAATGGACTACACGAGACGACATCACCTGAAGTAATCAGCATCCAACCGGGCTGTTGTGTTATAATTAAAGAAGACACCTTCTGTGCTACCCACTCAGAAGAGGAACAACCCTATGAACTCCCACTAGTTCAGTTGGACATCAGTGTATCGAAAAAAAGGACAATTAAGTTACCTCACGATGTATCTTTAACAAAATTACAGGACATTAAGAAAAATAGTGATTTCCTAAAAGTGCACGACCTATTGCAAATCAATTTGCGAACAAATAAACATTCGTTCCTCATTTATGCAATTCTTTGCATTATATTTGTTATAATTTTAATATGTATTTAGGTATAAATTTTATATTTTTCCTAATAAAATAATTTTATATAATGTATTTAAAAAGAGAAACTCATAAAAGCAGAACGGACTTAATGAAACAGAACTGCAAAATATAACCTCAGAAAACAAAAAGTCCCTTTTGTTTTCCTCTTAAGGATGGAGGAGTTATATAATATAACATAATATATGTATTGTTAGTTAGGACCACCAACAGCTCCTATTTTTCGACCTATTAACTTGAAACATATAAATAGTAGCTTGTTAATTGAGTAATGTTAAGATATTTATTATATACATTTTTATATATTTTCATCAAGTAATCTAATCATGCTTTTAATATAATGAATAACCAACTTGTTAGAAATGTTATATAAATTAATTTTTGTCGTTTCACTTAGTGACATCTGAACTGTATGAATGCAAGTGGTAAAATTGTCTGCCTTGAAAATAATTTTATATTTATAGTAGTTGTGTCGTCATCTATTGCGATGTTAACATGATGTTATGTTTTCAAAACTGCGTAGTAAAATAAAAAACTACCCCGCCTAAAAGCTCCGATACGCTTTCGAAAGCTCCACGTGGCTGGTCGGCTACACGGTGTACCAAACTCCAATTTTGCAAGTTTAAATCTCGTATAAACAAATCTAGCGGTTATGAGGCGCTGTGAAAACAATGATTGTTACTTGAAATTATTATTATTATTTTGTCTTCAATTATTTTACTTTGATATTAATGTTATTTATTTAATTGACTTTGTAAAATTATTTTTTATGTGTGCGCGACTAGCATCTTTTAAAATTTGTATGGCAAAAATGCAGACATTTATCATTTATCATTTACTATTTTACAATGTATTGGCTACCGATGAATATTTGCCTCTGTCGACTATTAAAATTGAAAATTTTGTATAGCTTTTCTGAAAGCAGTAAAATAATTCAGACTAGTTTGTACTTATTCCTTATGAATGTCTTTATGAGTTTTTGCTATTTATTAACTTATTAACATTTATATTTATGTATGTAACCACCATACTCATTTTCTTTAATTATTGTGGTCCTGTGTGTGATGATGTGAAGTAAATTTACTTGTTCACGAAACCGGTCACACCAATAAAGGAATTTTATGAAAATTTTTCTGTTTGTCTTATCACAAAAATAATAATTAGTCAAAAATGCCAAACAAATGGACTACACGAGACGACATCACCTGAAGTAATCAGCATCCAACCGGGCTGTTAACGTTTGTAAGTACATCGCGCCTGCCTTCGCGCTTTTGTCGCAGAGCGGTTTTTTGATGGAAATCGATTTTACTTTTTTGGCTTTTAAAAGATTAAAATTATTGTAGAATTTTGGTTCTGCAACAATACCAGTGTTGTCGATACCACTCGCTGTCGTGCTAGTGCATCGTGTAGGTTCTTTTGTCGTAAGTTTAATTGATGAGTTTAGAGTTTCCATAAAATTATCTACATTTTTATTTTTTCGTAGTGTCAATATTGAAATCACCACATAATATTGTGTTTTTTTTACCAGGCTTTGTAAAAATTCCAAGCAACTATATAAACATTTTAAAAATTCATTGAAATGACTAGTCTGCATTGGCATTTCCAATTTTTAAACCAGTGTTCACTTACACATATACACAGGCAGCAATATTTTAATTTCTGGTATTTTATTTGGTATTTGTGTACTCTCCCGGGTTTTTCTATGTTGGAGTTTTGGGTACTGGTTGTTTCTGAAAATTTTGTCGGTTACTCGATATTATCCGAATCAGGTTGATTTATTTCTGCTTGAGGTTGGATTGTTTTAAAATGGTATTTGTCAACAAACGTACCTTTACGCCAGTATGTCAAAGACTTAAATGTGTCTCTTAGGTGAGTTGGAACACTTACTCCAAATGATATTACTTTTGGGTTATCATATTTCGGCAGCAACTTTTTACACACCTAGTTCTTTTTTTGAATATAATTGAAGCAATCAAGCATATCTTCAATTGTACGTAGTTTTTTATTGCAGCTGTGGAGTTTTCGCTGCCTTTCAAAGGAATTCGCCTTCTGTTTTTAGGCGTTTTCCATTGTGATTATTACTTTGGCTGTTATTTTTCATGCCTGGTGGATTATTTTTGTTATTGTCGCCATTGTGCATATTGACATTGACATTTGCACTTGACTGGACTTGATCTTGACCAATAAGAACATTTTTATCTGGTGGTGGTTTGATCTTCTAGGAATTTGAAGTTTCATTTCCTATTATTTTTCTTCCCAGCTGCACTTGCGTACTGCGGGAAATTTTGGCAGGGTTTTTTGGTACACTTTTTGGATGTGAAGTTATACTTTCCAATTTCTTCTCCAGGTTACTCTTTTGATTTTTCATAATTTCTTGATTTTCCATCATTTTTATTAAAATCTTGCCAAGTTTTCATTTTCATTTATGATTTTTATACGTATATTTTCATCATCTTTGTGACATACCGTGTACAGTATTTTATTATAATTGACGACTATTACGCCTTTTATTCGGACCATAAATTGTATAGAATGCACTACTACATGTAACACATTCTAGTGTACTTTTCACTCCATGATGCATAATTTAGATACAACCTGTTCTGACTACTTCATCTGAGTCGGTGTAGTGGTTTTTTAAATGCTTCCACAAAACGTCTATAGTAAGTGTATAGGCCAAAGAACATTCGTACTTCGTGAATATTTCGGCTGTCCCAAGTATAAACACTGTAAAAGCCATTTGTTTCAATGGATATGGAGCGTTTATATTTGGCACAGCCGATTTGTTGGTCTTGGCTAAAGTCTAAAAAATGATTAATCATACCAAGACGATTAATCGTTTTTGAGATATTTGACAAAAACGAAAATACAAAATGTTCGTTTGTTTAGAAATAACTTGGAAACAATTGCAGTTAGCCTTGATTTCTCGACGGATTCAAAATCAGCATTCAATTTGCTAAAACTTTCCAAATTTAACCGATTCTTTATATCTTATAGTTTCTGATGCCCCAGTCTCGGAATCAATTGGAGTTAGCCTTGATTTCTCGATGGATTTAAAATCTGAATTAAATTTGCTACAACTTTGATAAATTAACCGGCTCTATCTCTTATAGTTTCCGATATCCCTATGGTGATGACCGCATTTGGGACATTATATATTCAGTTCGAAACATTTTCCATATTTTGCATTTTATTTTTACATTTTTTAGGCATTCATGTGAACAGGCTGATAATTTGGAGAAATATGGCTGGTTAAAGCATGATGGTAGTAATTTTGGTATACAAGAAATTATTGATGGACCTTTTAAGTTAATTACATCTTTTGTGAAAAGACCAGGAGGCTCCCGAGGAGGAGAATGGACTGCAAGAATATCGGTTGATGTTTTGGTACGTATTTACTAGAATACATTAAACGTTTGTGCTAGAATGCTAGAATTAATTATATTGTAGTGAAAAAATATATATGGCTCAAGGTGCATTGAAATTAATTAAAAAAAAAAAATACTTTCCTGTTTTATTAGTCTAGCTAGTCATTGCAACTAGAGAATACAAAAGTATTGTAATTGATGAACTTGACCCAAGCTGAATCTATAATAATAATAAAATTGCGGGTTAAAAATCAGCCGATTGGCTGATAGTCCAAAGGAAGAAGGGGGTCATTATAGATTCTCTTCGTCTGCTTAGGGCCACTAACCCTGCGGGATGTGGAGAATTATTGTAGATAATTTACTGGCATGACTCCCATGTGAATTGAAGACATGGGAGGCATATCCGGCATTAGGAAGCCGAAAAAAAATGGTGTGTAAAACGGGACTTGAAGCCTCCACGCAATGCACCCTAGACAGGCAGAAACACTTCTGTTTGATAGGCAGATAGGTGAAGAACAGCTAACCACCCTGATATCCCAAACCTCTAATTTTAACACGTAACAGAGGAACACCCGATCCCAACCGTGCAAAGGTCAGACATTTGGAAAGGAACTACTGATGATTTGCTGAACTGCAGCGAAAACAGCGATGCATGGCGCGGTTGCATGAGATTTGGTGTGTTATGCACCCAGAATAATACCCTTTTGAACAATATCTCAGATATTGAATATCCTTCCTGTATAGAACAGATAACGTAAAAGGCACCTCGCTAATAAGTACCAGCCGCACTTCCACCGTGGTAAATAGTAGCTGACGGGGAACATCGTATACAGTGCACCGAAAATTGACTTAAAGGGTAAGGGTAAGCCTAAAACTACAACATTTGACAAGAGTGAGCGCGATCATTCATGAGGAGCTTCCCGAATGTACAGATATCTGGCAGAGCAACTGTATTAGCGGGATAAATCAAATGCAGCTAAATTACGGAAACTACTACTACTACTGGTATCTAGCAAGCGGATAATGTGTTTAGAGCGGCTAGTGCGGAAGCGGTATTACAGCAGGCGGTTTGTGCAAAACGGTCCAGGTACAAGTGGTTACGATATACCAGCGTGACACTATGATAGGATGTCAATCTAGGGACTGATGGTTACTTGAGAAATGTCTAATCGCGAGCATACAGCTAGGTTAGCCCGTTAGCCCGCTACAACGCGGATTGGATTTTATCCTCAACGAGTGACACTATGATTCAATCGGTGTATAGTATCATAAAACCTTAACTGAAAAACGCGGATGATCCCGAAGGGTGTCTAGCGTATGCTTTAGCGGGCGTTATATAAGTAGTGAGGCAGTGCCGTTATGAGGCCACTTTCCCATATATTCTCTTATAGGACTACGTCGAAAATTGAAGATATGACAAACAAAATACATGGGCTCTTATGGAACTACGCCGAAAAAAAATCGTTACATCGATTTCGATTTAGTCCTAGAACCTAGACACGGAGGGGTGGGGGTAGATGCTGGAGGGGGGTTAGTTAGGAACGATCCTAGAACCTGAGACGTTAGTATCAGAGGAGGGGGAGCGCAGAGGCTTTTGACCAATAACATAGGACTTATATTTTTAGTATCGGGTAGATTTTAACCAATACTATACACATATTATCTAAGATGCTAGCTAAGAGGGAGGAGCTAAGAGACTTTAAATATACCAAGGGGGCGTAGATATGGGGCTAAAATGGATGCTAGAGATGTACAGGGGGCCTCGCTGGGGTGTGTACGTAGACGGTCCTAGAACCTGAGACCTAAATGTTAGTATCGGAGGAGGGGCAGCTAAGAGGCTTGGTTAACAGCATAGGACTTAGATTTTAGTATCGGATGAGAGAGGTGCTCAGAGGCTTTGGCTAATAGCATAGGACCTAGATTTTTAGTATCAGGCCCCACCCCTGATAGGGGGGATTTGACCAAATCTATAGACATATCTAATATAGTAGGTAATAGGAGGGAGCTAAGAGGCTTTTGGTCTATACCAGGGGCATAGATCTATGGTGAAAAAATGGCTGCTAGAGACGTAACCAGTAGTAACCTTGAATAATGAGAACGTTTAAAAAAAGTAATTAATTATATCTCAAAGCAATAAATAGACCAGTAAAATTAAGGGTTTTTCAAAACGGTAATTTCCAACCATTCCCGACCAATACCATTCGATTCAGTATGTTTTTGAATTCTCATGGTCAATTTTGCCGTACGTTATATGAGCAAGAATTTAATTTATAAACAATTAAAGTTGTGAAAATGATGAAAATCGATGTTTCTGAATGTTCAACTTCAAACGCTGCGAAAACGGCAACAGATAGAGAAAAATTGCTCAGAATATTTTTTATAGAGCGTTAATTCCCTTCAAAAAAGTCCGCGACGGCATATCTCTACGGTGAATAGTTAAGGCGTTACAATGAGTTAAATAGTTATTATTATTCTGCTGTATATCAGTCAGCTGTACAAGTAACGCGCATGCGCGATCAACAGACTCGTATGCCGCGTAATGGCCGCCTGCGTAGAACATTTGAAAGTAGACTTGCTGTAAATCTTTCATAATTTTCTTATTTTTACAACGTTAGCAAATGTATTCATCA
>JANEYF010003016.1:0-52500 GCA_029963845.1 Rhamnusium bicolor | reverse complement strand
GTTTATTATATTTCATAATAAGATCATCAGGTAAATTATACTATCGAGGTAAATTATACTGTCGAAAGAGAACATTTCTTATACATAGTAGATTTTAAAGTCCAATTGACCCATTCAGCTATATGATTTAAACAAGCAGTGGCGAGAAAATGTAGCTAGAGTTATTAGAAAATGGGTTCTTATTGAAATTTATTATATTAAGAGTAAACATTATAACATGAATACACACACTCCAGTAATTTTCTATATGTAGGGAAAGGTTAATTTCTCCCGTTATTATATTTAAAAAAATATACTTGGTTATTATATATTTTTGTTATTTTCACATTTATGACACAAAAATTATTTTAAAAAGAAACCATGCATACGTTTATCAAAGGTAACTGAACAAGTGCTATACAACAAAATGTAAAATATATAAAACAACAAAAAAATTATTGAATAATCTCCATCTCACAAAGTACTTATGTATAGATATTCCAGGCCTAAACTAATGTTATTTGTTATCTGTTCAACTAGATCATTTCATTAGAATCAGTGTCCGAGGTCCACTTTAATATTTCACTAGTATTCATTTTCTTTAAAATTTGATGTTTATTAAAATTATTATGTGTGGAACATCTCGCGGCAAGTTGTGCAGATGACAGCGTTTTCTCAGGTGCTACAGATGACACAAACATTTTTTATTTCTTCATTTACATGTGTTTTATATTCAGTAGGGGATAAATGTGTTGTTCCTCTAAGTAACACTCTTCCATCATGATTTTCTCATTCATATTCTTCAATCATCTTAGACGAATGATTACTGTTTTTCGAGGTGGTCTCCTGACTATATAACTCGTCGACTGTGTATACTCATTGTACATGACTTCTTGAATTATCCTTTCTTTTAAATGTTTTATTACACACATCACATGGAAAAGATATGTTTTTATGAATATTGACGTGTCTGCTTAGACCACTAAGCCAATAGAACGTCTTACTACAAATATTATACAGACAGCGCAGAACTTCTTCGATCATAGGAACTATCAGGCGAATTTACAATTAACAACGGGTGGTATACTAAATAAATACGCAAGCGTTATGTCATTACTCACTGACCAACGACTCGCTGCAATCCCGTCCGTATGACGATTTGGTACCTGAAAGAGTAACCTCGTTGTTAAGATAATTCTTAAAATGTCTTATGACAAGCCGAAAAAATTCAGATTGTTAAGTGGGACTATCAAGGACAGTCAAGGCGACAAATTCGACTCTCATTTAATGGGGCAATTGTCGGCCGGCCTGTACCAGCGTTATCGATAATTCATAACATTAACAATTTTGAAGTACACGGTTGTGTTAATTATAAACAGCACAAAAAATTTGTTCCTCCTAATGAAGCCCAAGATGAAAGGAATATTATGATTTGTATACTAGCAACCAACAACTCGATACTTCCTACTTCCCAAATTGCTGCTGAAGTAGATTCTACGCAATCAACAGTTAGATCTATTTTAATGAAAAATGGGTACAAATCATACAATGTTCGGAAAACTCATGAACTATTTGAGGGGGACAATTTTTCTGGAGTGGCTTGGAACCTTTGATGTGAAGATAACACTGCGTAGTTTTCCACGAAACACCAAAACACTATATACTGCACTCAACGTCGTTTCTCCAACCAAGTTGGCATCATCTGGATATGATTAAAACTAAACTTATGCTAATAATCTACCCTATTTATACCTAAACTATTGTCACGGTTCACCGAACCGCCACGGTTCGGTGAACCGTGACCCACTAACCAATGAAGCGGGCTATTTGGGATAGGCCCTCTGTCACCATTCATACTATTTTTACACATGATTTCCAAGCTCTCAAATGCATCTAGCTGTCTAGTATTTGTTACATTCCTAATTAATCTTAAATTACTAATATCTATTTTATGGTTGTTCTCAAACGCATGTTGGGCTACACTAGACTTATCCGTTTTACCGTATTTGAGATGGGTCATATACTCTTTGAATCTAGTTTGAATTGATCGTCTAGCCTGTCCAACATATTTTTGATTACAGTCCTTATAGCTAATTTCGTAAATCCCCGACTTTTCCTTTGTTTCAGTTTTGTCTTTTGGATTGCCTAAAAGTTATTGAAGTTTGTTTCCCGATCAATGAACCACTGTCATACCTACATCTTTAAAAATCTTACCAATACCACGGGTGAATCGAAGATCGAATGGAATCGATACAAATTTCGGATTTTCTCTTTCATTTTGAAAGGTCGAGGAATTTCGAAGCGACTCTTTAAACTTTCGTTTCCTAATTATTTTATCAATTAAACTTACAGAATATCCATTACTCGCAGTTATATCCTTAATCAATGCCTTTTCTTTTTCAAAGATTTGATTAAGGATATAGCTGCGAATAATGGATATTCTGTAAGTTTAATAGATAAAATAATTAGGAAACGAAAGTTTAAAGAGTCGCCTCGAAATTCCTCGGCCTTTCAAAAATGAAAGAGAAAATCCGAAATTTGTATCGATTCCATTCGATCTTCGATTCACCCGTGGTATTGGTAGGATTTTTAAAGATGTAGGTATGACAGTGGTTCATTCATCGGGAAACAAACTTCAACAACTTTTAGGCAATCCAAAAGAGAATTGAAACAAAGGAAAAGTCGGGGATTTACGAAATTAGCTGTAAGGACTGTAATCAAAAATATGTTGGACAGACTAGACGATCAATTCAAACTAGATTCAAAGAGCATATGGCCCATCTCAAATATGGTAAAACAGATAAGTCTAGTGTAGTTCAACATGCGTTTGAGAACAACCATAAAATATATATTAGCAATTTAAGATTAATTAGGAATGTAACAAATACTAGACAGCTAGATGCATTTGAGAGCTTGGAAATCATAAAGCGTAAAAATAGTATGAATGGTAACAGAGGGCCTATCCCAAATAGCCCGCTTTATTGGTTAGTGGGTCACAGTTCACCGAACAGTGGCGGTTCGGTGAAACGTGAAAATAGTTTGGTATAAATAGGGTAGATTGTTAGCATAAGTTTAGTTTTAATCATCTCCAGATGATGCCAACTTGGTTGGCGAAACGCGCGTCGAGTGCAGTATATAGTGTTTTGGTGTTTCGTGAAAAACTACGTCAGGGGACAATTTTAGAAGAATGGAATTTTGTGAGCAATTAATGGAAAAGACGAATGAGGATGAACGTTTTCTTAGGAACATTGTTTTTACCGATGAATCAACTTTTCCATTATTTGGTAAACATAATCCAACTCGTACACGACATTGGTCCCAAGAAAATTTACATAAGTTTTACGAACTTCACACTCAGAATCCTCAAAAACTTAATGTTTGGACTGCGTGAACATATTATTGGACCCTTTTTATCGATGGGAATTTAAATGGCCAAAAATATTTGGATCTGCTTCAGCAACAAATTATTCTTAGAATTCAGAAACTAATTGGTGAGAGGTTTAATGAAATTTAGTTCCAACAAGATGGTTGCCCTGCCCATAATAATGTCATTGTTCGGCAGTATTGGAGGAAATATTTCCGAATCGACTTATTTCAGGACATGGTATTATCTTGTGGCCAGCCAGGTCACCAGATCTTGCTCCTTGTGATTTTGTGGGGCTACTTAAAATCAAAAATTTATGATTTTAAAGACGATAGGCCAAACAATTTGCAGGAACTTCAATTAAAAATTGAAAATGCCTGTCAAATTGTTACCCCTGTTATGTTGGGAAATGTTCGCCAAGGATTTTATGATCGCATGGGGCACTGCTCAGCTCAACAGGGACGTCTATTTGAGCATTCATTACACTAAAACTTTTTTAGTGTAATAAATGTTTAAAATCATGCATTTTTTTTTGTTTTAGAATTAATATTTTGTTTTATCTTTAAGAATTATTTTTATGTTGTTTTTTAGTTTCCAAATTATAAAAATTTTCCGTAAAATAAATATTTGTATTTTCTCATCGAAGCTTCGTATTTGGTTTCGTATTACATCGTGCACGCAGTGTTGCCAGATTGTTTCATTTATCATGCAACCATCTTTCATTTTTTTAAACCCCACTCTTATTCTCGTTTTGAAAGGCAAGCAAATTAACTAAAAATAATTAATTCTTTATTTGGCATAAGTTTTAAAAATATGAATTTAATTTTATTTTAATTAAAGATTAGATTCTTCAATATTTGAGATCATTACAACTCTGTTACGGCGTGAATAAATAAATGTGTCATCACTGAATATTTGTGATATTGGAAATAGGCAAGTGCAAATTGCGCTCTATTTTCCTATGATCGAGGAAGTTTTCCGCTGTCTGTATGTATAGATGTTTACTGGTTTACTGCATGAAACCAAGCGACTAAATAGTAACAGGTTACCCTTATTTTATACTTATTTTTATCCTTACATTATACTTATTTTTATCCTTACGTGATACTTATTTATCCATATTTATTTAATCCTTAATTTTCCTTATTTTATCCTTACTTATTATTATATCTAGCCCAACGTTTCCCCTTATCGGTTATAAAAACAATATAACTTCACTATATCTGACCCCAATCGAGAACTATGTACTTGAGGTATCATTCTAGTTAAAAATTTTATGTTTCCAGGAATTTGTTAATACTTTTCACAAAAACGCTACAAGATCTGCTAATGAGGGCAATTAATTTATAGGTAATAAAAATCAAAGGTAGCAGCAGTATCTGTAGGTTATTGTAAAAAATAAAAGTAATTAATTAAAGACGGCTACTATATCATAAAGACATGTAGTCTTTATGATATAAAATTCAATATGTGAGAGCGAGACATCCCTGTGCGAGTTAGGTATGGTGAAGCGCGCGCTTCACCATAATAATATCCTTAAAACTCAAAAAATTTTAATAAATCCTGAAGTTAGCCTAGTAATCACCTGGGAAATTTAGAACTAGCCAAATTTTGTTGAAAAAAAAATTTTGTGCCAAGTAAAGCTTTGAGGATGATATTTTACGAGTTGTTAAAGTAGAAATTATTTCTTCAATAAAAAAAACAAAAACTTTATTTCCTATTTTTATTTTTAGAGGACTTCCAGGACGAAACGTAGGATAAATTGTCCATATACCTTGCTGGAAGTCCTCTAAAAATAAAAATAGGAAATAAAGTTTTTTCTGTTTTTTATTGAAGAAATAATTTAAAGCTTTGAATTTGAAATAAATTAAATTTTCTAAAATAAAACTGAGGTTCGAAACTCTATCTTAATCGACCTAGCCTTGTGAAAAAATTTTTGAAAAATGATTCCTAAGTATGTAAGTTGTTTCCTTACCTTGCCCTAGGAGGTCTCAGACGGATGTTATTTTAGCATAAACGATTAATTTTTTATTTTATACAGCATACGTCCATAGGAGCTTGCTCGAGGTTTTTTAGTTTAATAAATGAAAAACAATCAATATTTTTACAATAAAATCTGATGACGGAAGACTTTCCAAAGTAAAATCCACGAATAATAAAAACTGTCGAGGAAGTACTTCTGGTTCTCTGTGGTGAATGTTTGAAAATAAAGCAGGACCGTAACGGCAAGCATCTTAGTCGCAGACACCTTGTTCTTCCCCGAAAGATCGGAAGACCAAGTCTTTCGGAGTCGGTGTCTCGTCCTCTCTTGAGGTGGACAACTGAGCACTTATCCAATCCGACCTCCATACCAATTGCATGTGTATATTCTTCGACCCTAAGAGCGACTTGTAGTTCGTGCTCTCCGGTGGCATACCTTTTAAGGTTATCCATATAAAACAGATAGGTGAACCTTATACCTCTGGTCGCTGGGTGGTTCGCATTGATATCCGCGGGTTTGGCGGAGCCCAACAGATAACGGCAGCAGTGAGATGCAGAATAGGAGAGGACTCAAGGAATCCCCTTGGAACACTCCTCTCCTGAATGCCACTTGCCCTGTCGTAACCTGCTGTGCATCAGATGTTATGTTGAAGCGAGCCCTCCAGAGCGGCAGCAGCTGTTCAATACATCTCACTAGTGGTTGTGGTACCGTGAGTCATTCGAGCAAATGTAGCAATAGCTCGTGAGATGTTGTATCAAATGTCTTTCGGTAATCAATCTAGGCTATTGATAGATTCCGCTTGTATTGTACAGAATCCTGTGTAATACAGCAGTCTATCAGCAGGCTGTCTTTGCAACTTGCCATGCCTTTCTTGGCACCACATTGCTCGTGTATCTGCTGGAAGACCGGATCAACAGACCTCAGTGCCCTAGCATACAAGATACGTGTAAATATCTTGTAGCAGGAGTTGAGGCAAGTGATCGACCTATAATTCTTCGAATCGGAAAGATCCCGCTTTTTGAGAATAAGCACAGTATGTCCCTCGACGAACCAGTCCGGAATCTGTTGCCCCTCGTTCAACCATGTGTTGAAAATTCGCGCCAGACGGAGATGAATGGAAGGAAATTTCTTCCACCACCAGTTGTTTATGCGGTCTGGGCCTGGGGCAGCGAAGTTCTTAGTATCAACAAGAGCTTGTTGGACTTCCTCTGTACTGAATGCCGGACACACTTCTTCTGGCTCTTCAAGATGTCTACCGCAGAAGGCCTCGAAGTGTGTGACTGCTGGAGTGTCGCTGTTGAATGGACGCGTCGTTTCGTAGATTCCCTTTTAGAAGGTTTCGACATCAGCTACAGTCGGCGGATTATCGGCGGATTATCGGCAACACGCTGTGGCTCTTGAAACAGGCGGGAAGTATTCGTACGGAACAATGTATTTTGTTCCATACTCCTCACCCGCCTTTATCGCCATAAGTGCTCGGATTCTACCCAGACAATGTTGCTTGATGGTATACATATTGTCAGATTTAAAGTGCGGTGTTGGAGTCCTAGTCCGGCTGCTATGCGACGGATTCTTGAGGTACAGGATTTGCCCGATGTTATATAATCCGCCATACTCTGGCTGACTGTATCTTGCGCTCGATATTTTTTACACGCTTTGGCTTTCTCGACCTCGCTTGAAGTGTTTATAACCTCTCGCGGGGTACGAGTTACTTTGCGGCGTTGTAAACGACGCAGTTAATCTGCCAGATGTCTGCATCTTTTGGAAGTTCCTCATCGATGATTGTGTCCATTCGACATCCAGATGTCTTAGCATGCTTCCGTCTGCGAGCTGCGAACCTTCAGAGAATTCCCCGCATCGTCCTCTCTTGAGGTGGACAACTGAGCACTTATCCAATCCGACCTCCATACCAATTGCATGTGTATATTCTTCCACCCTAAGAGCGACTTGTAGTTCGTGCTCTCCGGTGGCATACCTTTTAAGGTAATCCATATAAAACAGATAGGTGAGCCTTATACCTCTGGTCGCTGGGTGGTTCGCATTGATATCCGCGGGTTTGGCGGAGCCCAACAGATAACGGCAGCAGTGAGATGCAGAATAGGAGAGGACTCAAGGAATCCCCTTGGAACACTCCTCTCCTGAATGCCACTTGCCCTGTCGTAACCTGCTGTGCATCAGATGTTATGTTGAAGCAAGCCCTCCAGAGCGGCAGCAGCTGTTCAATACATCTCACTAGTGGTTGTGGTACCGTGAGTCATTCGAGCAAATGTAGCAATAGCTCGTGAGATGTTGTATCAAATGTCTTGCGGTAATCAATCTAGGCTATTGATAGATTCCGCTTGTATTGTACAGAATCCTGTGTAATACAGCAGTCTATCAGCAGGCTGTCTTTGCAACTTGCCATTCCTTTCTTGGCACCACACTGCTCGTGTATCTGCTGGAAGACCGGATCAACAGACCTCAGTGCCCTAGCATACAAGATACGTGTAAATATCTTGTAGCAGGAGTTGAGGCAAGTGATCGACCTATAATTCTTCGAATCGGAAAGATCCCGCTTTTTGAGAATAAGCACAGTATGTCCCTCGACGAACCAGTCCGGAATCTGTTGCCCCTCGTTCAACCATGTGTTGAAAATTCGCGCCAGACGGAGATGAATGGAAGGAAATTTCTTCCACCACCAGTTGTTTATGCGGTCTGGGCCTGGGGCAGCGAAGTTCTTAGTATCAACAAGAGCTTGTTGGACTTCCTCTGTACTGAATGCCGGACACACTTCTTCTGGCTCTTCAAGATGTCTACCGCAGAAGGCCTCGAAGTGTGTGATTGCTGGAGTGTCGCTGTTGAATGGACGCGTCGTTTCGTAGATTCCCTTTTAGAAGGTTTCGACATCAGCTAGAGTCGGCGGATTATCGGCAACACGCTGTGGCTCTTGAAACAGGCGGGAAGGATTCGTACGGAACAATGTATTTTGTTCCATACTCCTCACCCGCCTTTATCGCCATAAGTGCTCGGATTCTACCCAGACAATGTTGCTTGATGGTATACATATTGTCAGATTTAAAGTGCGGTGTTGGAGTCCTAGTCCGGCTGCTATGCGACGGATTCTTGAGGTAAAGGATTTGCCCGTTGTTATATAATCCGCCATACTCTGGCTGACTGTATCTTGCGCTCGATATTTTTTACACGCTTTGGCTTTCTTGACCCCGCTTGAAGTGTTTATAACCTCTCGCGGGGTACGAGTTACTTTGCGGCGTTGTAAACGACGCAGTTAATCTGCCAGATGTCTGCATCTTTTGGAAGTTCCTCATCGATGATTGTGTCCATTCGAACTAGGTCTTGTGATTTTAGGATAGTCCTGGTATTAAGGCTTACATTCATCCTTAAGTCAACTTCGGAGTACTCTACGGGATGTTCCCCAGCAGCTTCTAGTTGTCGCGGTGGAAGTGCGGCTGGTACTTTTTCTAGCTGCCGGGGTACCATTACGTAACCTGTCCTATGCAAGAAGGATACTTGATCTCTCAGAAGGCGCGATGCTCTGGATGCATTTCTCACCAAAGTACATACAAACACGCTATGTATCATCTTCCCGCAGGTTCGCTACTCTCGTGACAGGTCAGTAAGTCATCCTGACCAACGGCGAACATGTCAATGGACACCGACGCTTTAGTCCATTGACATGTTCGCCGTTGGTTCGCCGGTTAGGCCTCTCCCATCTGTCTTTGTCCCCCTTCCGCTTGGGGTCGGTCGTGAAGGGTCCTTCTTCGTAGGTTATGAAGAACCAGACGTGTAGGGGTACCCTCGGCTAACATATATCAGGCAAAGTTACCCCTACCTGCCCAGGGTGCACCGCGGGGAGGTTGTCGGTCCGAAATTTGCACCCCTTTTTTTTTTGGAATAACCGATGCCGGACAGTCCTCCCGTAGCCTCCGACGCCTCACGATAGTCACGACGGCGTATTAACAGCCACCGCAGGGTTAGTGACTGTAGATACCAGAATCGTGTGACCTAAGCAGATGGAGAGAACCCAGAATAAACGTCTTCTGCATTTGGCCTGACAGTCACTTGGCTGATTTTTGGCAGGCCGGTATGGTCTTCAGTTCCGAGAGCAGCGTAGACTTTATCCCCACGGGTACACCGATTATTAGGACGACCATCGTGACTGAGTGACCTAGGTACAGTACTTGGAGCTGGTACCGGAGATCGCGATATTTGGTCCGCTTTTCCTCCTTCAAGGTAATGTTTTTCTCGGCAGGGGCCGAGAATTCGATGACATGTGATGTATGTCATTGAATTTTTGGCTTGATCGTCCAGGAGGATTCTGTCAGGCTTATTAGCTTGAATTAGCCTGACAGTCGGGAACGAGTTGATCCAATAAATGCCGAAATGTCGCATTTATTCCCGACAACGGACTTAATATCTCTTAGGACGTAAGGCAGCACTGGTGTCTGGTCTACCCCGTACGAGTGCCTTAGGTGGTAATATAGCACTCGTAACGCCGTATTATGTCGGTGGATGTAGGCCGAAATCGCATATATGGGGCATGCAGAGAGTAAGTGCATGAGCCATCCGGCGTCTGACGGCAGGTCCTGCAGTTTATATCAGGAACCCTCTACAAGCCACCATGCTAGGATTTATCAACATGCTGATGAAATAGTTTTTCCTCTTCAGCATCTCTGATTCGGGCTTTCAGACGATTTGGATAAAGCTCAGTGACTGACTACATCAGCATTTCGCCGGCCTCCTCGCCTGATATTAAATGCGAGACCGAGTTTATCTGCGGCTCTTCTTGCGGCCTTGAACAATTCTGCTCCCACTCTTATAGTTTCGTGATGTTTTATAAATCGTAAGAGTGATCTGTGCTCCTTGGAATGTTACATGCCTTACTCAGTACTACTCTGCCATGCGTACACTCTAGACTCAAGAGTCCTCGGCCCCTCCATTGACGTTGGAGGTGCACATCAGGAACGGACGATCTAGGATGAATACTTCTAGGAATATTCATCATCTTGTGGGTATCTCTGTCTAATTGGCGCAGCTCATCTACCGTCCACTTTACTACTCCGAAGGAGTAAAGCAGTACCGGAACGGCAAGCATATTAGTTGCAGACACCTTGTTCTTCCTCGAAAGTTCGGAATACCAAATCTTTCGGAGGCGGTGTCTGTACTTGCCGCGGAGAGTATTCTTTATTTGTGTTACATCCTGGATGTGCCGCACACCCAGATATGTATGTCTCTTCGGCATCCAGATCTCTTAAGAAGCTTCCGTCTGTGAGCTGCGCATCTTCCGAGAATTCCCCGCATCGTCCTCTTTTGAGGTGGACGACTGCACATTTGTCCAACCCGAAATCCATACCAATTGCCCGCGTGTATTCCTCGACCACCCTAAGAGCGTTTTGTAGTTCGCGCTCTCCGGAGGCATACAGTTTAAGATTATCCATATAAAATAGATGGGTGACCTTATGCCTCCAGTCGCGGTCCACATTGATATCCGCGGGTTTGGCGGTGCCCAACAGACAACTTTAGCACTAATGGTGCTGGTACCGCAAGACATTCGAGCAAGTGCAACAATAGCTCGTGCGATGTTGTATCAAATGCCTTGCGGTAATCAATCCAGGCCATCGATAGATTCCGCTTGTATTGTACAGAATCCGGTGTAATACAGCGGTCTATCATCAGGCTGTCCTTGCAACCTGCCATGCCCTTCTTAGCATCACACTGTTCGTGTATGTGGAAGACCGGATCAACAGACCTCAGGGTCCTAGCATACAAGATACGTGTAAATATCGTGTAGCAGGAGTTGAAGCAAGTGATCAGAATATAGTTCTTGGGGTCGCGGTCGGAGAGATACCTATTTTTGGGGATAAGCACAATATGTCCCTCGATTAACCAGTCCGGACTCTGCTGCCCCTCGTTCAATCATGAGTTGAATACTCGCGTCGGACGGGTGGAAGGAAATTTCTTCTACCACCAGTTATTATTGTCGTCACGGCCCGGGGCAGCGAAGTTCTTGGTAGAAACAAGTGCTTGTTGGACTTCCTTCGCGCTGATTGCCGGGCACACTCTTCCGGCTCTTCTATGTGACTGTGGCAAAGAGCCTCGAAGGGTGCAATTGCTGGACTGTCGCTATATTTTTTTTTTGGAAAATCCGATGCCGGACAGTCCTCCCGTGGCCTCCGACGCCTCACGGGAGTCGCGCAACGCGTTAACCACAGTCACCCCACATCCTGCAGGGTTGGTGACTGTAGATACTAGAATCGTATGCCCTAAGCAGATGGAGAGAACCCAGAATGACCGCCTTCTGCATTTGGCCTGCCAGCCATTCAGCTGATTTTTGGCAGGCCGGTATGATCTTCACGTCCTAGAGCAGAGTAGGCTTAATTCCTCCGAGTACACCGATTATTAGGACGACCATTTTTACCGAGTAGCCTGGGTACAACACTTGGAGCCCGTACCGGATATCGCGATATTTGGTCCGTTTCTCCTCCTTCAAGGTGATATTTTTCTCCGCAGGTGCCGAGAACTCGATGGCATACATCAGTTACATCACATTGAGTTGATAGTCGAGGAGGACTATGCCAGGCATGTTGGCTTGTATTAGCCTGACCGTCGGGAATGAGTAGTTCCAGTAAATCCCGTATTTCTCGTTATCGACAACGGACTCAATATCTCCGGGGACGTAAGGCAGCACTCGTGTCTGGTCTAACCCGTACGAGTACCTTAGATGATCGTATAGCACTCGTAACGCCGCGTTATGTCGGTGTATGTAGGCCGAAATCGCGTGTAGGGGGCATGTAAATAGTATGTGCATGAGCGATTCCAGCGCCTGACGACAGGTCCTGCAGTTGGTGTCTGGAACCTCTACACGCCACACGCGGTTGCCTGTAGACCAAGGTGCTGATAACACATCTTGACAGGCCATAATGAATCCCTCGGTCTCCGACTTAAGCTCGACTGACCTTAGAATGGCGAATGTCAGCCTGGTCGATAAACCCAGTGTTTCTATATTCTTATAGAAGACACGATGCTGGGGTTTATCGACGTGTTGCCGAAACAGATTTTCCTGTTCGGCAGCTCTAATTTGGGCTTTCAGGCGATTTGACTGAAGTTCAGTGACTGACTACATCAGCACCTCGCCAGCCACCTCGCCTGGTGTCAAATGTGAGACTGAGTTCATCTGTTCGCCCCCTCCCCGTTGACGTGGGTGGTACACACGAGGAACGGACTATCTAGGAGAGTACTTCTGTGATTATTCATCATCTTGCGGGTATCTGTCTTAATTGGCGTAGCTCATCTACTGTCCACTTCACTACTCCAAACCAGATGTTTTAGGATGCTTCCTTCTGCGAGCTGCGCATCTTCAGAGAATTTCCCGCATCGTCCTGTCTTGAGGTGGACGACTGACATTTGTCCAACCCGAACTCCATACCAATTGCCCGCGTGTATTCTTCGACCACCCTAAGAGCGTTTTGTAATTCACGTTATCCGGAAGCATAAAGTTTAAGGTCATCCATATAAAATAGATGGGTGACCTTATGCTTCCGGTCGCTAGGTGGTCTACATTGATATCCGCGGGTTTGGCGGAGCCCAACAAACAACGGTAGCAATGATATGCAGAAGAGGAGAGGACTCAGGGTGTCATCCTTGAAATCTCCTCTCCTAAATGCCACCTGCCCTGTCGTGACCCTTTGTGCACCTGATGTTATGGTGAAGCGAGTCTTCCAGAGCGGCAGCAGCTAGCTTTTCGATGCATCTCACTACTGGTGCTGGTACCGCAAGATATTCGAACAAGTGTAACAATAACTCGTGCGGTGTCAAACGCCTTGCGGTAATCAGTTCAGGCCATTAATAGATTCCGCTTGTATTGCACAGAATCCCGTGTAATACAACAGTCTATCAGCAGGCTGTCCTTGCAATCTGCATACCCTTCTTGGCACCACGCTGGTCGTTTTTATCAGAATTCTCATAAAGTGTTTTAAAAGCCATTTTGAATGTGTCGATACAACATCAGGAACTTGACTCACAAATTCTTCTTTGGTTATTTCATTAAGAAGGAAAGACTTTTCTTATAGTTTTATGGTCCCATTATAGTTTTTTGCAAAATTTCCACGGCTCTAAGGATTTAATTGTCAGAGAGGTTTGAAGAATAGTATCTTGTGAAAATTCCTCGTCTGAATATTATCGGCATCTTTATCTGAAGCACAATTTATATGAGATTTTTGTCTAAATTTTTGCTGCTACATTTTTATATAAAACATATTTGCTGTAACACGTCCTATGATATTTCGCATCATAACCAAAAAAAAAAAATCATTAAAATTTGCAAATTTATGTTTCACCATGCTGTTATAAGCATCTAAAATGTTTGCCCTTGTTGATTCTCCCTGTGCCTAATCGACCAAAAATATTAATTCAATTAGAAACACATGATTACAGAAACCACAGAAATTCTGACGGAAAACATGGTGGTTCAGTAGACCTTCTTAAAAGAGTATAATGGGAGCTCTGCGAGACACAAGTGCTGGATACTAATTGACAGGGGACAGTGTCACGGGAAGAGCTTGGATGGCGTTATACCATCGCTAACTAAAATTCTAAGCATGACGTTAGTGCACAGAGACAAATTTAATTTGACTAGGTATTGTTCGTTTTAGTCTTCGAAAGTAACAGTAATATTGTGGATATTACAGGTATTTGGAGAACACTAACCTAGAAAATTTCTAATCTATTTTTGAAAATTAAGAAATTATATTTCATTCACGTTGTTATTGATGTATCATCTACGACGTCACGTTTTTATCCTTTGTAGCTTTAAAATGTTCGACTCTTTTTTTCTTTGATCACATTTGCAAGTAGAATAAAAAACTAAAAACGTGACATCAAAGAATATATATTTTAATAAAAATGTGCAAAATTTCAAGTCTTAATCTTAAAAAATAAACCAAATATATTATTAATCCTATGAACTCTACGTAAATTATCCTGACTTTTTTTTTTTGAAAATTTTACATTTATTTTGCACCCCAAAAAATACAATTTAAAAAAATATATTATTTTTGTTTTGTATGGGGTGTTCAAAATAAATAGGAACATCCCATCCCTTCTATGATGAAAATTTTTGATTACGTTAATTTTGTTACTTTTTTATTTACTGGTTTGCAATTTGAAGAGTTTTTTCAACTTCTTTTATTTCAGAAATGAAACGAGATAAAAATTATTAGAATTTGTACTTTCTCATCGAGATTTACTAAAGACTTTTTGTCATGTTTCTTCTTTCCCGTTGTCTTACAAAATAAACACTGCGACGCGCTTTACCTATTACGCCACTTAGTTTGGCTGCGGATTACGGTGATAGCGCGGCAAAACAAATAACTCCCGAGCTCAGCTGAAGAGTGGGGGGTTTAATAAATTTTAAGGGCGCCACTAGTTTATTTCCGCCACTTTAAACTAGAAAAGTCCCTGTTGTTCGAGAAATCCGCACCACAAAATAAAAAAAAATAAAATTATATTTGTTCTAAGTGGGAAGCAAGCAAACAAGTGAATACCAAAGGAAAAAAAGATCTAACACAAACACAGATACGTAAATCACCTAGGCTTCAATAAGTATTGCTCTTATAAAATGTTACTACCAGTTTATTTATTGATTAAGTATTGACAGACAATAGTAAACAGATATGCCCTAAAAGTCATGTCCAGACAATAAATATGCACTCCTGCTCACTTTTAAAACCAGGCCAGGCTTTGTACTTACAGTGTATCATACAATTGGAATACTTTGTACATTTACGACTAACTCAAAGTACTGTACGTGCGCACTGTACATGTTACGACCGTTGGTGTCGTTTTAAAAGTAGTGGACTGTATATTAATTGAACTAAACTTGAAATATTTATTTTCTTAATTTACATTATTTAATTTACATGTATACTCTTGAGTATCTTTATTAATACTAACTAAACTGTCCCTTAAAACTACCTGACCACCCTCACTGACCCTGCCGGTCATATGGTTCTTCTCTCACTTTATCCTAGACAGGACCGTATCCTAAATTACTACTAAACACAAACATTCTAAATTAACATAAATGATCAAGGCGCCTTGGTGGCTTAACATTCCGCCCGCCTTGAAGTACAATCTTCAAATAATAACAAAAATACAACAACCTAAACAATAAACACTAAACATATTTCTTAGTTTAAATACGTTAATAAATTTAAAAACAAAAATATACACAGAAAAATCCCTTTTTTCCTTTTTTATAATAACCCCCGTTGGTTGAGTTCAACTATCCTTATCGTGATTCAGCATCTCACAGAAAAACATGTCACTCAATCGGCAACACACACACCTTATTTACTGCGCGTCTTATTTCACCTCCACGCACCTTAATGTCTATCACTCTGGTGATGCCATCGCTGCCTGGATGGAGTGCTGCTACTCTACCTAACTGCCAATTTAAAGTAAGGGCATTTTCGTTTTTAATTAATACCAGCGAACCAATTTTAAGCAGTTCGTGGGATCTCTGTTTCCATTTCGTCCGGGTCTGCAGCTCTGCTAAATATTCCTTATGCCAACGAGACCAATAATGTTGAGTCATAGCCTGCAGTCGTTGGAACCTACTTAGTCGATTTTCAGAAATATCCATCACATTTAATTCAGGTATAGCGGTCAGTGCTCGTCCAATCAAAAAATGAGCAGGTGTCAATGCTGTTAGGTCATTAGGATTGTGGGATAAGGGGCAGAGAGGGCGTGAATTAAGGATTCCTTCAATTTGAACCAACACTGTATTAAAATCTTCAAAAGTCATAGAAATATTCCCTACTACACGCTTAATGTGAAATTTTGTACTTTTTATGCCCGCCTCCCAGATTCCACCGAAACTAGGCGATCTTGAAGGAATAAAATACCACTTTATATTTTCATTGGCAAGTTGATTGGCAATAAACTCGGATTCCATCTTTAAAAAACTTGAAATTTTTGACAATTCGTTATTGGCACCAACAAAGTTTAGGCCGTTATCAGAATAAATGTTCGCTGGCTTACCACGCCTATTTACAAATCGATTTAGAGTCGCAAGAAATGCCCCTGTGGTTAATTCTGATACTAATTCTATGTGTACAGCCTTTGTACACATACATATGAACAAACAAATATATGCCTTAGACAATTTCGCACCACGTGTCTTCCTGTCCTTCAACAGGAATGGACCCCCATAATCAATTCCTACGTTACAAAATGGAAAAGCGCTATTAACACGTACATGAGGTAAATTACCCATAAGATAATCTGAATGTACTGGCCTTGCCTTGAAACACGTAATATATTCTTTAATGACCCTTTTGCAGGAATTTCTCCCCGCTATAGGCCAATATTTCTCTCTCACCGAACATAATAAATTTTGGGCCCCGCAATGCATAAGTCTTTTATGTTCATATTCAAGAATACGTTGTGTTAACTTATGGCCTTGAGGCAAAATTATTGAATGTTTCTTATCGAACGAATGTTTTGAATTTATTATTCTACGTACGACACGGATTAATTGATTATGCATAAACGGGTTCAATGCTAAAATCTTACTCTTTTCACTAAGTTCCCTTTTATTTTGCAAATTATGATATTCATTTGGAAAACATTCGATTTGTGCGCCCTTAATTAAACTATTTAACGAACCTTCTAGTTCAGTAGGAGTCAGCGCCCCAAATAATCTATCATTATAAGTGGATCTAGCATTATTTATAAATCTTAATACGTACGCTAGCACTCGCTGAATCTTTCGTAAGGATGAAAATTTATTGACGATATTGATGTAGTCGCCCTTCAGTGTTGAGATATTTGAAACAGATCGTTGCTCCGGTATCTCACAACTCAATTCACATTCGGGTAAATTCCATTCCATATTGTCTACAAAAAACCATTGAGGACCATGCCACCATAATTTTGACGCGTCAAGAATTTCAGGACTAGTACCACGGGATAGTAAATCGGCTGGATTTTCATTCGATCTCACGTGATGCCACTCGCTAATATTAGTTAACGAATGTACTTCACTTACTCTATTTGCAACAAAGGTTTTCCATTTACTCGGCGCACCTTTAATCCACGCTAACACCACTGTCGAATCTGTCCAGAAGTATTTACTATCGAGATTAAGTTTTAATGAATCAGTGGCCTTCTTTGCTAAATTTGCAATTAAAACTGCCCCGCAGAGTTCTAGTCGTGGTAAACTAATTTGCTTCAATGGCGCAACGCGAGATTTTGCGCAAAGTAAATTTGAAATATAATTTCCACTGGAATTACGGCAGCGAATATACAAGGCTGCCCCATAGGCCCTTTCTGATGCATCACTAAAACCATGCAACTCAATTGTTATGTATTCGGAGATTACGGCATGTCGGGGAATTTTAATATTATTTATTACAGATAATTCTTTTTGGAATGTAACCCATTTCTTATAAAGTGGTTCAGGAATTGTTTCATCCCACGAAACCTTTAAATTCCACAATTCTTGGATAATTAACTTTGCCACAATTATAACCGGTCCCAATAAACCCAACGGATCGAAAATTTGACATATCACTGAAAGAATGGCACGTTTAGTAATTTGCTTTGTTACATCGGATTTATTAATAAGGTACTGAATTATATCATGATTAGAATTCCAATAAATTCCAAGTCTTATTTTGTTCATTTTCGCCAATTTGCAAAATACGAACCTCTAGTTCATTATTAACTTGAAATTTATGCAAGAGATTTTTGTCATTACATAACCATTTTCTCAATTCAAACCCTGCGTTTGACAATATTTGTGAAACATCCCTTTGGATGTGTAAGATCTCCGGCACTGTATCTGCCCCTGTCAGCAGATCATCTACATAAAAATCTTCCGATATCACTCTACTAGACACGGGTGATGTCAATATATTATCTAGAGCCAATTGAAGTAAACATCTTACTGCTAGATATGGAGCCGATGCAGTGCCGTAGCTAAGGGTATTTAATTGATAACACCTTATCATCTCGTCTGGATTGGAACGCCAAAATATCTTTTGGTAATGACGTTGATTTTCATTAATTAATATCTGCCGATACATTTTTGATATATCGGCAGTCACCACGTACCTGTATTTGCGGAACCTTAGTAAAATAGAGAAAATGTCATTCTGTAACCTAGGGCCACTAAACTGCACATCATTTAGCGACAAACCAGAGTCTGACCTGGCCGAAGCATCAAACACTGCCCGGCATTTAGTTGTTAAACTTGTATTTTTCAAAACGGCGTGATGCGGCAGGTAATAACTATTTAACTGAGAACTTCCCAAATCCTTAATTTGGGTCATATGATTTAATCCCTCATATTCAATCATAAATTTTGTATATTCGGCCCTTAGTTCGGGATGCCTAATAAATTTGCGCTCTAGTGCATGAAATCTCTTAAGTGCCATTTCTCGAGAATTACCTAAATCCCTTAAGGTTTTCTTAAAAGGAATATCAACAATAAACCTCCCGCTATTATCACGGGTAGTTGTTCTTTGAAAATACTGTTCACAATATTTCTCCGCTTCAGACAATATTGGACCCCTATTTTCAACTTCCTCTAATTGCCAGAATTTTTGAATTTGGTTATCAATAGAATTGTCTGTAGAAATATTTAAATGACTCATTGTTTCATTGGATCTTTTATCAAAACCTAAATTGCCTGCAATAATCCAACCTAACTGAGTATTTTGCAACACAGGCAAGTTCACACCGAGCCGTCTCTGACCTGCGGCTAGTATTAACCAAAACACGTTAGATCCCAATAATAGATCTATATCATTAGATATGTCAAAGGTTGGGTCAGCTAAATTTAAATTTCCGGGAATGTTTAACACCCTTTTTATCAAAAGAATTCATAGGCAACTTATCTGTTATTCTTGGAAGAACTAAACAATTGATATTTTGCACGAAATTAGTATAACAAGACATTATTGTAATATTTATTTGCTTACTTATATTTGAAACCGTTTGTCCTACCCCCCTTACAATATGATTTAACCTTGAGGGATGTGAATTTAATTTTTTACATAAATTATCTGTGATAAAATTGCTTTGAGAACCGCCGTCTAATAATGCTCTACATGTAATAGGTTCATTATTTACCTTTACCTTAATAATAGCAGTAGCCAATAAAATTTGCGAACCCACTGGCGCAGTGGCGATTCGATTTAGCGAATGACTGTTTATTGACACATTCGGACCTGGGACACCGGACGTACCCGCTTGATGATTTACATCTTCTGGTGTTTCGCTGCGTGCACCGCCCGCCGTGGTAAAATCAGGTGACGCGGCTTCTACCCTATTCTGCTGCACTTGGTTACTGAAACCCTCTAAATGTAATAATGAATTATGAGGTTTCTTACATATTGTGCATTTTTGCATCTTACAATTCCAAGAAGAGTGAGAACTTCGTAAACAGTTTAAACATAGTTTGTATCTCTTTACGGCCGTAATTCTTTCCTTTATTGGTAACCTTAGAAATTTATCACAATTGTAAATGACATGGGCTTCCTTACAATGATAACATTTATTACTTGTGCTAGCTACAAAACTACTGCTGGAATACCTTTTATTTACCTGATGATGCAACTTTTGTTTTTCAGCCTTATTTATTTCTAGTTTTTCTAATATTTCGCATTTATTTTTTAAAAACTTATTTAAATCATCCATCTCTGGCAATTCGTTTTTGTAATTATACTCTTCCCAATCTCGTCGTGTAACCGTGTCAAATTTATTTGTAACTATGTATATTATTAGACGATCCCAAGCATCCGTATTTTCCCCTAAACTATTTAGTGAACGTAGGTGTTTTGTAACACCATCAAATAAATTTCTCAAATCAATGTGAGACTCCTTGTGAATGCTGGGATGCTCAAATATCGCCCTTATGTGATTATGCACCATTAAATTTTTATTTTCGAAACGATCAATTAAAAGTCTCCACGCGATCTCATAATTGTCTGCGGAAACCTCTATTGATTTTATTATTTGACAAGCATCTTTTTCAAGGGAAGACCGTAAATAATAAAATTTTTGAATCTGTGACAGTGATTCATTACTGTCGACAAGAGCATTAAATGCGTCTCTAAACTCTAACCAACTACCATATTGACCATCAAAAGTTGGCAACCTTATTGTAGGTAACTTAACTAATGAATTATTTGTAACGGCTGATAATGCGGTTAATCCGTTGTTGGAGCCACTGCGGATCGAATTGTTAGTTTCATTAAGAGTTGCCCTTGCATATTGCGCGCATAATGCCTTAACATCACCTACTACACTAATATACGAATTTTCAAATTGTTCCCGTTCATTTATGCTAGTTTCGGTGTCATCATCTAAACCCTCTATTTGACTCTGAATCTCCTCAAATTGATCCCAACAGGGTTCAATTTTATCTAACCAGACATTTAATTTAGATATAATACTGTCGTCCAGATGACCTCTATCAATTTGCTCCAAGAAATGATTTAATCGAGTTAATTTTCCCTTTATGACACCCCTGCTTTTCTTTAAATCTTCCATAGTGTTAATTCAAATGACTAAGGATAATGGAAAAAATATAATAGGAATAATAACTTACAGAACTGAAGGATAGGCTGGACATATAACACTTGCTTTTTGTTTGTCTCCTCTTTCCCCGTCTCAATTCTTGAAGTTTCACTGCACTGAACCGACGCTGAGCTACTTGAAACTAGCTTTTGCCGGTCGGCTTTATTAAATATGTTATAAAACTTGAATTTTCACTTTTCCAAACATCAGGCTCGAACTGACCAATGTTACGACCGTTGGTGTCGTTTTAAAAGTAGTGGACTGTATATTAATTGAACTAAACTTGAAATATTTATTTTCTTAATTTACATTATTTAATTTACATGTATACTCTTGAGTATCTTTATTAATACTAACTAAACTGTCCCTTAAAACTACCTGACCACCCTCACTGACCCTGCCGGTCATATGGTTCTTCTCTCACTTTATCCTAGACAGGACCGTATCCTAAATTACTACTAAACACAAACATTCTAAATTAACATAAATGATCAAGGCGCCTTGGTGGCTTAACAATATATATAATTAAAAAAGTAAAATGAAACATGCAATATTTCTTATCTGGTAGCCTGCAGATGATTCTCGATTTCTTTCTCTCGCTGCGGGTAGCTACTTAACGACTCTCCCAAGGTTGCCCCGTCGAAGCCGAGATGGATAGAACCGTCAAAAAAAGAAAAACTATAAACAGGAAACTATCCAGGAAGGCTTTATATGGTGAAACTTTATGCAGAAATGGTACGTCAACTGTACCCAAAACTACAAGACAACTAATACATATAACCATATACAAAAACCCTAAAACAGAATATTCCATTACTTAACTTTTGGACAACAGTCAAAGACAGCCGAAATGCGAAAATAATTAAAACGACTTACCTCGTTACGAGGGTTTTCTCTCCAAAACAAAGCCTATGGTAGTGGCTAACTTCAAACGTGGGAAATATGGCCTAATAAATTAAATCCTTCTTACGAAGCAACGTTTCCAATAAGAACTCCAACAAAATGCTCTACGGCAACTCCAGGAAATTTGGAAAACTAACTTTTATAGTTTCGACAAGAAAATCCCAAAATTTATGGTACAATTCAGTACTTGTCAAAACTTTTATTAGACATATTTTATCGATCCGGCGGGCGATGGAGACTTGATAAATTCAGATTATCCCCATATAGGCAACCAAGTTTTCAATTACGAGTTAAATGAGACACATACTCTATTCCAAATTTAATAATTTAGCTGCGAAAGATGTGACAAGGCAGACTATCGATTTTATCGAACTGGTTGTTTGTGTTTGTTGTAAGGATTAAACTGAATCGTTACAAATTCCACCGGAACCTCCTAGAAAATTTCGCAGAAATTTTCATAACTGACCTTCGTCTGCAAGAGATTTTGTTTCCTAATATAGTACTTGCCACTACTAATAGCTACCCAAAACAGAAGATCCAAAACACATATCCTGTATTATTAACCTATGATACCGAAATAATAAAAAAAAAACTGTCGATGGTAAATGCAAAGTCCGAATCTTAGATAAATGATATCGAGAGTATCGCGTAAAGGTGGTGTGTAGCGCCCAACTCTATTATTAATCATGTTCAGGAGATGGCTTGAGGTCTTTGGCATGCCACGTTCCTCTAAATCTACCATCTACATCTTTTAATTCGTATGTCCATGGTGACACCTTCTTGGCGACAATAAATGGACCTACATACTTCGGGGCTAATTTAGAAGAGAAATGCTGTGCCGCATCCGATAATACAAAATTTTTCCGATAGACACGGGAACCTATTTCATAAGTAACATCGCGATGACGTAAGTCATAATATCGTTTGTTTTTCTCGGATGCTTTCTTTAACCTTTGCTTCACTTCAGCGTATAACCTCCGAAAGGCTTCACTTCTATCGCGGGCTAATTCATTTTTATCAATGTCAAAACTAACAGGTTGATTCCCATCTTTAGGTTGTACATTAGATGGCATCTCACGACCAAACACAATGAAGTATGGCGTCCGTCTAGTGGACTCATGAACTTGAGTGCGTATTGCACAAGATAATTTTGAAACATTTTTGTCCCACTCGCGGTGATTGTCAGCAATGTAACACCTAATCATTGTCTCAAGAGTCTTATTTACCCTTTCCGTAGGGTTTGCCTGAGCATGATAATTAGCTGTAAAGACTTGTTTGATATGGTAGGATTCAAGCAATTTACGAAATTCCCTACTTCTAAGTTGAGTACCGTTATCACAAATCAAAATGTCCGGTTGACCAAATATCAGAAACAAATGTTCTTCCACTGCAGTACATACTAACTTTGAGGTTGCATTTCTTAACGGTATAACTAAACTAAATTTACTAAAACTATCGACTATTACTAAAATAAATTTGAAACCTCGATTGGACCTAGGCAGTGGTCCAATAAGATCACACGATACAACTTGAAAAGGTTTATCCACCACACGACGAGGTGCAAGTAAACCAGCAGGCTTCTTTTGCTCAGGTTTATTTTTACAGCAGACAACACAATCACGAATATACTTTGTTATATCCGCCTTCATTTTAGGCCAGTAATAATGTTGAGAGATTCGCGAAAAAGTTTTAAATATGCCTGAGTGACCAGCACATGGATCATCATGACACTTAACAAGAAATTCCTTGCGTTCATTTTTCGGAACTACGCGTTTCCAATTATCTTGTGTGTCAGATAAACCAGGAAAATTACTATGTTCTACATACTTATACAAAATCGAACCCTCGACACGCCACGATGGAAAATGCAATGGGTCGTTTTCAACTTTATTCCGCATTTTCAGATACCAATGATCTAAAATTACTTCATTTTCTACGTCCGTCTCGCTATAAATCATATCTAGTACGGGAACTGAACGTGACAACATATCGGGAACTACGTGATCCTTACCCTTGCGATGAATTATATCGAAACTGTATTGTTGTAATCTGATCGCCCATCTGGCCAGTCGACCAGTTGGGTCCTTCAGGTTATTTAACCAACGTAAAGACCAAGGATCCGTTATGACCGTGAAATGACTTCCTTCGATATACGGTCGTAGTTTCTGAATACTCCATAGTACTGCTAGACACTCACGTTCTGTGGTAGAGTACTTCCTCTCTTGCTTCGTCAGCGACCTAGATAAATAACATATCACTTGTTCACCGAAATCCGGATGGTTCTGAGTCAATATTCCACCTATCCCGTACGCGCTTGCATCTGTCTGTATAACGAAAGGCAAATCAAAATTTGGGCAAGATAGAACGGGTGCAGATATTAACCGTTCCTTAATTAACTTAAGTGCTTCTTCTTGTCGTGAAGTCCAATAAAATTTTACATTTTTCTTTAGAAGCTCTGTCAGCGGTTGTATCATAGACGAGAAATTAGGTATGAATCTACGGTACCAAGAGGCAGTACCAATAACACTACGTACGTCAGAAACTTTAGTAGGAGTTGGAATTTGTAATATCGCATTTACCTTCTCCGGATCTACATGTAACCCGTTAACATCTACTACATAACCCAAATAACGTAATTCAGACCGACAAAAATTACACTTTTCTCTACCTAACGTAAGACCTGCTGAAATGAATCGAGAAAATACTTTAGAGAGAACTTCTACGTGTTTCTCGAAAGTTTGCGTGACAATAACAATATCATCGAGGTAAACGAACACGTATGGTTCTAAATCAACGCCAAGAACACGATCAATTAAACGCTGCCATGTTGCGGGTGCAGTATGCAAACGAAACGGTAGCCGTTTAAATTGGAAAAGGCCCCGTCCAGGAACAGTGAATGCGGTGTAAGGACGCGAATTCTTTTCCACAGATATCTGCCAATATGCAGATTTAATATCTAAACTCGACAAATAACGTGCATCCCTCAATTTATCTAAAATATTTGTCACAAAAGGAAGGGGATATGCATCGCGCTTCGTCACATTATTCAATTTTCGATAGTCAACGCAAAATCTGAAGGTATTATCCTTCTTACGTACCATAACTATTGGACTACTCCACGGACTTGTAGAAGGTTCAATTACATCTTTCTGCAGCATTTCCTGCAGTTCAGTATCGATATGTTTCATGAGCGTTGGCGAAACTGGATAAAAACGTTACTTTATAGGATCAGCTTCATTTAGTATCTCAATTCTATGTTCAACAATATTAGTACGACCTTATCACCCATTTTCTGAAAAGTCTTATCGATAAGTTGATTTAAAATGTCTGCTTCTTTATCTGTTAAGGCACTACGCGGATTTAAAGCTTCAAGTGAATCGATATTGATACAATCCGAGAGAGAAAATTTCCATTCGTTCGAACTAATATTTGGGACTATTCCCATACGCAACCAAAAATCTATACCTAAAATTAACGAATGATTCAGTTCAGGAACTACGAGAATATCTATAATTTTCTCTACATCACGTAATCTAACAGGTGTACGTAAAATACCGATACAATCACAACTATTACCGTTAGCTACAGTAACCGATTTAAGGTCACATTTTTCCAAGTTTACTAAACCGATACTTTTCAATATTTTCCAACCCTTACCACCGACAATTGTCCGACTGGCACCAGAATCTAATAAACCCAGCAAAGATTTACCAAAAATAGACACGATAACATAAGGTCTCTCGTCACCTTTCACGTGCGTTAAAACGTAATCTAACACATAACTAACAGGACAGATAGTTTCGATCGAATTCTGGTTTAGAGGCATAAGCCGATCGCTTACTAATACCTCAATTGGCCGTTTCCCGGCCTTCTAGTACATTTCGGACAAGTACGTACCGTAACATTTCGAAATCCACACGAATAACAATAACGTTCTTGAGGTTTTGGACATCTCATTGAAAGATGACCGGAACCACCACAATTCTAACAAGTCTTGTTCGAACTAGAATTACTATCATTATTCTGTGATCTATTATTACCACTACATACTTCCGAAATTCCATGAATCGAGTTCCTACTATCACTTGTAGATGCATAACTACGAGACGTGGAAGCATAAGCTAACTCTGGTATTAAACATTTATTCTTCGGAGGAGGAGGTGTAAAAGACTTAGCAAGTTCTCTCCTAGCATCAAGTTTACGACATGCAGATAATAGCTGAGTAACTGAGGATATTTCTTCAAAAACAATAAATGGTTGATAGTAAGGATCTATCCGTTCCAAAATGATCTCAAACTGAGTATCTTCAGATACTGGCTGTTTCATTTTATTAAATAAACCCTTCATACTAGCAATATATAAACCAATGTTTTCATGATCACCCTGCGTTCTACGCTTAATTTCCTCGAAAAGATCACGATCAAAAGTTGCTGGCAAAAATTGTTCTTTCATTAATTCAACTAACGAGTCCCAGTCTGTAGCCCATTCCTTAACCATATTATACCAGGTGTATGCATCACCTTCAAATAAATCAACTGCGTCTCTAAATAATAAAGCACGAGAAATACCTCTTGATCGTCTTTTATCCTCTACACGTTCCATAAAACTACTGAATGACATCTCACCTTTCTTACCCGTAAACTTTAAACCCCAGTCCCGAACAGGAACAGGTTTTATTTTAACCGTTACATCATCATCACTAGATTCTAGATCTGTTTCTACCGCGGAACTGTGAACCCTAGGTGCATCTACATTGTGTCGTAATACCGATAGATCGAAAACAGTCGAATCTCTATGGTTGCTTTTAGTTTTTACTTTAAGTTTGTCAAAAGCTAAAAGTAATTTGAGTCGCATATCAGCCTTACATGTATTTTCAGTCTCATTATGTGGACTGGATCTGTTAACACGACCTAACGAATGAGCTATTTTAGATACAATGCCCTTAAATTTACTATCATTTTCAGTTCCCGTGAATTCCTCAATAAGTTTATTGATATCCTCTATATTTACTATAAGTACTTTATAATCCTGTGTAAACGTATACGGATACGTCGGATTCCTAATCGCAACCAGTGTAATCAGTATTAACGAAGTAAATTAAAGAATATAAATTAAATAAAAATAATATTACAGAATAAATTTTAAAATATGTGTGGACGAATTACAAATTAGGTATTTTATTTATGTATTTATTTATTTATTTATTTATTTATGTATTTAATTATGTATTTATTTATTTATTTATTTATTTAGTACTACAACTGCCCAGACAGAAAACTTCCAATTACAGGGCAGGAACTACAATATAGTTTATTACAACAAACTTAATTAACAATAATACACCTAATGGGACAATTTTGGATATTATTTATACGGAACTAAAAAAAAAAACAAAGGGAATAAAAATATGTAGTCATCGGAACGTACAATCAAAATTTAAAGTAAAACTAATATAACAACAAAAATGTGAAGAACTAAAATTAAAGTTTTTAACTAAACTCAACATGAAGTAAACTCAAAATAAACTATCGCTGTAATAATTTTTTTATTACATTCAAATCGCAAATAAATATATCAAAAGAATCATAAAAGAATCATAATTGTGAGACATTACATAAAGTGGGAAAAACAAGAGAACATTTGTTCTAGGAACAGGTAAGTTTAATAAGGATGACATATGACGTGCTGGCAAACTTGGGATGTGAAAATTTAAATTACTTGGACAGTCAATTAAATAATTTATGACTTCGAATAAAAATGAAACCGAATGACATATTCTAATTTTTAATTCAATTATATTGAATCTCGATAAGAGTTGAACATTTGAAAATCCGATTATTGGATAGATTCCATCAACTTTGTACCACAGAAATTTGACAAAATGCCTCTGAACTGATTCAATAGCGGTTATATGTACTTCGTATCCAGGATTCCATACTACTGAAGCATACTCTAATTTTGATCTTACATAGGTATTAAATAAGAGGATGAACGTCTCTGTGTTATTAAATTGTTTGTAGTTTCTAGTAATAAATCCTAAACTTTTAAAGGCACTAGCAACAATATTATTTAAGTGACTATTGAATGTCAGTCAAAGTAAACTCCCAGATCTTTAAACTGATTGCACCTATTAATGGTAGTATCATCTACATTATACCTCAATTCAAGTGGTTCCAGTTTACGGGAATATGTAACAATAATACATTTAGTAATGTTCAAATAAAATTTATTTTTTATGCACCAATTGTTTAATTTGTGAAGATCATCTTGAAGTACGCAACAGTCTTCAACTGTATTAATATAAGAAGATAATTTCAAATCGTTAGCATAAAGTAGGGTTCTATATTGCAGATCCATGGTAATGTCATTCACGAATATAACAAATAGCAAAGGCCCAAGCACAGAGCCTTGAGAGACGCTAGAAGTAGCCATAATATTGACTTGAAACCACTGTACTATATACTGTTTTCTCTCATTTAAGTAAGAGCAAAAAAGCTTATGAAATCATTAGTAAGTCCTTGCTTAGCCAGTTTCTGTAATAATGTACCATGGTCAAGTCTGTCAAATGCTTTTGAAAAATTTGTGTAAATGGCACCTACCTGGCCTGCCCTATCTAAGTGTTCAGCAATATGTTGTGTAATGCATAATAAGTTGTTAAAAGTTGATCGACCCGGTATAAATCCGAGTTGATCAATAGATATACAGGGTGGGGCAATAGTGTGTCCAACTTCGATATGTCGCGTTCTATGATAGCTAGAAACTTGATTTAAAACATAAATAAACTAGACAAAAAAGTCCTGGAGTGGGTTGGAACCTTTGATGTGAAGATAACACTGACGTAGTTTTCCACGAAACACCAAAACACTATATACTGCACTCGATGCGCGTTTCGCCAACCAAGTTGGCATCATCTGTAGATGATTAAAACTGAGTTTTCGCCAACCAAGTTGGCATCATCTGGAGATGATTAAAACTGAGTTTTGGTGTTTCGTGGAAAACTACGTCAGTGTTAGACAAAAAAGTCTATAACTGGAAATTATTTTCGAATATACAGGGTGAGCCAAGACGATTCTACAGGGTCAACTAACATTTTTTTAAATGGGATGCCATGTATATCAACATTTTTTGAAACCTCTTTGTGGTCTCCTCCACACCTGTATTATTATTGACTCTGGCCCAACCGCTTGAATGTAATGATTTTTTTTGTTGAAATTATGCCATTTACACATATTAAAAAAAATCACTAGTCACAATTATCGATTTTAAGAAAAAATATGTTAGTACCAGTTATGAGACATCTGTGTGATGACAGTCAGCCATGTTCACTTCCTAAAATATACAGGGTGGCCAAAAATTATTTTTAAATTTACAACTATTTGAACTGAATTTTCTCAATTTTTTCAAATAGAACACCCTGTATATTTTTGGACGATGTGATGTAGAGTTAAAAAACTAAAATTTTTTGTACATACATCCCTATGGCTATTTGTAACCATTTTCGATTTATTGAACAATAACTGCAAAATTCAGCAATAAAAATTAATTTTGTAAGAGAAGATATTATAAAAAGTGCTCCACATGTTGCCCATTTTGATTGACACCTTTCCATGCGTTTTTGGAATGAGGTTTTTACTGTTCAATTGCTGGAGTAATACTTCTAAAAGCATTTATTATCCTTCCCTTCAAATTTTGGATTGTAGTTGGTGTGATGTTTTTATGGGCATCATGTAACACACTTATTACAACACCTTCTCTTAAATTATTTGAAAAAAAAAAACTCATTTTTAATTTTTTTTGCTGAATTTTGCAGTTATTGTTCAATAAATTGAAAATGGTCACAAATAGCCATAGGAATGTACGTATAAAAAATTTTCGTTTTTTAATCCTACATCACATCATCCAAACATATACAGGGTTGTTTCATTTGTAAAAATTGAGAAAATTCAGTTCAAAAAGTTGTATATTTAAAAATTCTTTTTGGCCACCCTGCATACTTTTAGGAAGTGAAAATGGCTGAGTGTCATCACACAATAACGTTTTATTATGCTACCAAAGCATGCAAAAGAGACTTAAAAAAGCCGAAAACTGTCCCTTTTGCCTCTACTTTTTTGGGGGCATCAACTTAAAATCGTTTTGGTGTCTGCTGCCGCCTTAAATTTTATATTCGCCTTAAATAAAAAATTAACATTCTTGTTCATTGTTATGTTACTGAAACTTTATATTATCGATTGACAGAATAAGCTAGAAAAGGCTAACGCATAAAATTATATTGCGGGATATAGTGGAGTTCACCGACCTTCAAACTGTGATTTCTGTTAACCTATTTTAAATTATTTTTTACCCATTGGCACTTCAAAATTCGTTGGTCGTCAAAATGTCGTCCCATTGCATTTAGTTGTCTAACATTTATTTATTCGTCATTAAACTATAACAACGTTTTATTCAGAAAGGATAATTAAACTTTTCTTAAGAGTACAACATTTTCATTTGGGCTTTCGTTTCAGAGATAATACGAGAAGGCAAAAAATTTCTAAATTGAATTAGATTTTCAAGCATTTTAAATCGAGATATTGCCGTTTTAAGTTTCGTTCTCCCGCAAGCCCCAATGTGTAACATAATATTTGAAAATTATAAAAAAATATTTCCTCTACAAAACCTTTTCTAAAGATAATATAAAAGAATCTCAATTTATCTCTTCTTTGTCACTGTATGCTTAACTCATTTTTTAACTTTATTGCCCCTTTTGCGCAAGATGATTTTTAACGGCCTAGGGATTTTGAAACATCAGTACATAAACATTCATATTATACAAAATTCAGCTTGCAACAACGAAACAATCACAGAACATACTTTCATGCGTATAATTTTTGCTACTAAAAAAAATGTTCAGCAAGTTTTTTTTACCAAGTCTGACAAACTGATTTGTAGTATTGCATCCAGGAAGAACGTGAAATACGGATATATGTTATAACAAGTTTGGGTCTAATTTCTTATTTCATGCACTGCTATGAAACGTATATTGTCTTTTGCTCCAGTTTTTACCCTAGTTTCTTTAGTAAATTCCCCTTTCAAGTGTGCAAGCAATACTAGTACATTTCTATGTTTGCAATCAACTATACATGGTGAATATCATTCCAGTTTTGCCTCCAAAATATGTAGTAAAAGTCTGCTGTCTGTTTCTTCGTGAGTGCAATTTAATAAATCAGTTTACAATACAGAATTTGCTTCAATAATTATGTCAAATCCTCCACTATTCACAAATTATTGAAAAAGTATTTTTTGAAAGGTTGTATAACTGACGAGATAAAAAATTTTTTAGTTGTTTTTTATTAAAAACAGAATGAATAAATAAGTCCCAATTTTGAGGTATAAGTATAACAGGTTTATCTATAATTCGAGTTATGGTTTCTTTAAGTTCTCTTTTAATTCGTGTACAATATTTTATTGACATTTCCTCGTAATCATCCATAACAAGGTCTACTTTTTCTACCAGCATTTCACGCTCTTTGTGGTACTATAGGCATGTTACAGGCAAATAAAAATATTTTTAAATACATGCTGCAATTTATTTTTTATTCACTTTTATCGAAAAGTGGGTTTTTTGATTCTAATATTTGGACGAAAAGTTCAGCTTTATATAACAGATGTTACTTTTTGTTATGGTTGCTAGGTGACTATATTTCCAGGCCCAAAAGTACTTTTTCTGAAATCGTCTAGAAAGTTACTTTGGTCAATTTTTTGAGTGGAAAATACATCTTTACTGTTCAAGCCCAATGAAGTAACATAAGGGATCGGTAAAATCTTCAACGATCCCTTATGTTACTTTTGGCTGACAATAATTGTGTAGGTATCTAATTAAGTACTCTAGACAACAGCATCTGACATCTGTCAGTTGAATTTTTTGAATTGTGTTTACAAAATATTTTAAGTTAAATAGTGTTTTAAGAGTAGCAAAAACGATTGCAGAAAAAATATTGTACGTAGCACACCCGGAAAGTGTCTACTGGGCTCGCCGGCTTTCGAAACTGCCAGCTTCCCCAATAAAGAATAACTTTCCGGTCTTGTATGTAAATAACTATTTCGGATGGTAAACAGTTACTAAAAAAAATAATGATCAATATATGTATAAACAAATAAAGCAAAGTGTCATGATATTAAATTGTATCAAATTGAAGTCAATCGATCGGGAGTTTTGCCTCAAAAGGAATAATCCCGACAGTTTTCTGAAAAATTCCAAACTCCCGGGAATAATCACAAAGTTCCTGAGAAAATTAAACAAATTTGAAAATGCCGCCAAAATTTATGTCAAATGCACATGACAGTAATTGTGTGAGGTTATGATTTTTATCACTGATATTTTCGTTTTCACTTCGTTTTATAATTTAATTCATATTCGCCGAAATTTTAGTTGTGGTTGAGTTGTCTAAAGGAAAAAGTAAATTATATTATAATTCGGTGTCACTCAGAGATAAAGGAAAGGTAGGTGATGTAAATTAAGTTTGTGAACATGAGTAGGTAGGTTTGCTTCATTAATATTGACTTCTCTCACAGTTTTCACAATAAAATATATACTGCTTATATTTTCAGATTTTGATGAGCCATGGTAAAAACTTTCTGAAATTTGGAGAGGCTTTGATGTTATCCACAAGAGTGGAAAAAAATATGCCATATGTAAATTCTGTCGACAGAAATATCTAGCGAATACAGAAAATCTGAAACGCCATGTAAAAGACTGCCACAAAATCCCAACACATGTTCAAGGGAAATTGATGAAAATATCCAGATCCTCTAGTAATATTCAGAAGGAGACAGAAGTGCTGCAAGTAGTAGTCAAATTATAGACCCTTTCTTCGATACAATGCTTGAAGTAGAGCGTAATAATTTGAATATTTTGTTATCCAGAGCAAATTATGCCATGGGGTGTCCCATGAGTATTGTTTTTTTCAGGAGTTTATTCATAAATTTCGGCCATCGTATACTCTACCATCTAGAAAAACCATTGGAGAAATTCTTTTAAATAAGGAATATGAAAAAATGTCAAAGATCATTCATGAAAATATTAAATCAGCTGAGTCCGTTGCATTAATGACGGATAGTTGGACCGATGTTAATAGAGTGTCCGTAACAAATGTATTGTTACAACATCTACTCTGTTTTTTGTTAACACTGTTCAAATGAAAGATTGTACACCTTCAGCGCAGAATATTTTTCACGGAATTTAAAGTATAATGGAGGAAATTGAGAGCAACAAGGTACACGCTATTGTAACTGATAATGCTCCAAATATGAGCCAGCTGGCCTTTACTCAGGAATAAATATCCTCACATATGGATGTCTAGCACACGGTATTAATTTGCTAGCGAGAGATTTTTTTTTTTCAAAATTCCTTCTATCAACAGAACTGTTTCTGAAGCAAAAGATGTTGTGATGTATTTTAATAATAAACATTTACCACGTCACGTTTTAACTCAATTGAAAGAAGAAAGAGCCAATCAAAGTTACCGTACATTGAAAGTACCCGTGGAACCGAGATGGAATACTCATACAATTATGTTTAAAAGTCTGTTGGCTAATAAAGAAGTGGTACAGGCAGCTTGTTTCACCAGTTGTTATTTACAAACATAAATCCTGAAATAAAAAAAAAACTTTGCTTTTTGAAGAAACATTCTGAACGAGAGTTGAAAAATCACTATTCATCCTCACTCCACTAGCTACTTCAGTAACAGCCTTAGAAGGAGATAAAGCCTATATGCACTGCACAGACACATATAAATCACATTGAATTATCCTTTCATGAGGCAATACCTCAGCTTGCTTTAAACGAAAGAAAAATTATATTAAATTGTCTTCAAAATCGAAAAGATTACATGTACCGTGATGTACAAATAGCCGCTCATTTTGTGAAACCAGACTTAGATGAAAAATGCTTAACTAATGTTGCTTTTATGTTTCTCAGGAATATGGCAGAACAAATGAATATTCATTTGGAAGAATTAGCAGTTGAGTTTGCACAATATCGAGCGAGACAAATGACTTCTCAAATAAAGTTCTGTTCCAGTCGGCCAAGAAAATGGAAGGTACAGCATGGTGGAAAGGGTTTTTACCCTAATAAAGTATTGTGTAAGATAGCTTGTCGCTTACTTTCATTTCCAGCAACAACTAGCGGATGCGAAAGAAATTTTAAAACGCCAATATAAAAACTAAAAAAAGAAATAGACTTACGTTAGAAAGGACACAGAAACTTGTATTTGTACAATATAATTTGAGGAATGTGTTAATTGACTTAAGAGCTATGGATGACCGGGATAAGGAAAATTTAGATCCAGAAGAGACAGAAGATGATATAGAAGAAGAACCACCAGATAACAATGACAATGTTATTGATTTAGATAGTGAGGATACCGAGTCAGACTACAACACAAGTGACCTAGTTAGTTGATGATGAGAGTGATAAAGAAGATAATTGTGAATCAAACGAAACAGATATGGATTTGGAGGGAGCAAGTGCACTGACAGACATTGCTGACCATAATGATGAGCAAAGAAACCTACAAGACTTTCTGAAGGCGACAACTAAAGAAATATGTAAAATAGTAATTTTATAAAACTGTGTTTTTGGCCCTTCTAACGCAAAGCTTGTTTAGAAAAAATAAAATACGGTAGAATAGAATAGAATAGAAATTTATTTATACCAGGGACAAATACAAATCTGTATGACACAAGTCATAACATCAGAATTTAACTTGACAGTTCATAATATAAAACTAAAGCAAAAAAAGAATAGGTATATAGAAATTAAGTATAAGACAACTAAACATAAACAGATTGACAAACATTACAATAATGATTATAATAATAATACCTTTATTAACCATTGTGTGATACATAACATGTATATATGGTGTCAAATAAATTGTGTACAGTGTATAAAACAGTCAAAATAAAACAAACAGTAAAAATAAAACGAACAGTAAAAGAAAAGTAGACAACAAAACAGTAACATGTATGACAATTAATTAATTAATTATTGTGCCAAAAACTCTAAAACACTATAAAAAGACATTTCTATTAAGTAATTTTTTGTAGCTGTCTTAAATTTGTTAAAGCCTGTTATAGTTTTTAGATGGTCAGGAAGTTTACTAAACAGATTGATGGCATTGTAATTAGGCGAATGTTTATACAAAGTGGTAGAGTGAGGCGGTATTGTCAATTTGTTATTATTTCGAGTATTGTAAAAGTGTGTATCTCCCAGTTTATTAAAATTTGTAAAATTTTTATATGTATAACACACACATTTTAGAATAAAAATACATTACAGTTAATATTTTATTTTTCTTAAAAACACCTCTGCAGCTATCTAATGGTTTTAAATTAAAAATGAGTCTGATTATTCTTTTTTTGTGAAATTAATACCCTGTTTATATTTCCGCCTGCACCCCATGTTACTATATTCATAGACAAATGGCTGTAGACTAAGGCATAGTAAATATTTAACAAACCATTAGTATCAAGTACAGTTTTCATTTGAAGAATAGCAAAAAACGCAGAACTTGTTGCAAACAAAATCTATGTGATTGTCCCAAGAGAGTTTAGCATCGAGCCAAGTTCCTGAGAATTTTATATTTATATCTAAAAGATAATAGGAAGCAGTTTCAATAGATTTTGTGGATATAAAACCATGTTGGCAGGGTGAAATAATATTATGCAAATGTAAAAATTTAACCATCATGTTGTGAACCAGCCTCTCTGTTAGTTTTGAAATTACACTCAAAAGTGAGATTTGCCGATAATTGGCTATATTATGAGGATCATCTTTTTTGTACAATGGTATGATACATGCTATTTTTAGGATGTCAGGAAAAACACCAGATTGTAAAGCTGTATTAATTAGATATTCAAAAGGTTTACTTATAGTGTCACTAGTGCGCTTTAATAATTTGATAGTATTTCGTCAAGTCCATTGAATTTTTATTTTTTAGATTTGCAATCTCACTTTTAATAGTGTATTCGTCTATATAGCACACAAATAAAGTTTGTGTCTGGTTATCCATAGTGGTGCATGGTAACGACAAATTTTCTCCAAAATGTTCAAATAATTTAATTTTGGATATCGTGCTAAAATAATTTGCAAAATTATTAGCTATTTCAACAGAATCAGTTATCATATTGTTGTCAATTGCCAGTTCTATTGGATTTTGTGTTATTTGTACGACCAAGTTTTGTGTTTATTATTTTCCATGATAGGTTAGAGAGATAAAGCTTAAGTTAAGATTTCTTATCTGAAATTATTTACTACTACATCATCTACTCGATAGGGTTCTGCGATTATCATTTTGTTTTTATTGTATTCATGAAACTATTGAACACTTTTATATCTTTTATTTTTTTTTTTGAAGTAAATTATATATTTGAACACACTTATAAAAACAACCTTTTTCGAGTAGAGTTGTTTTATGAGTGGGATAGCAAAAGTTATCTTTAAATCTAGTCTTATGCAAATGTTGGTTTACATAATTTTCAAAGAGAGCCATGTTGTTAAAGGCAAACTTTAGGCATTCATATACATAAACTGCGCGTAGTGTTAGTAAATTCAAACTTTTAAAAACTCCCCGATATGAGTCCTAATCTCAATCCTGATTTAGTTCTAATTGCTCTCTTTTGTATTACAAAGGGGTCTTGACTGAGTGTACCACCCCAGAATAAAATTCCGTAAGACATGATAGATTAAAAATAATATGCAATCATAAGTGAATTCTGATCAACAACCTTTCTCCGTTCTTTAAGACTATAACAGGCTTTGCTGAGCCTACCACAGAGAAGTTGCACATGGTCCGCCCAGTTCATATGTTGGTCAATAATAACCCCCAGGAATTTAATGCAGTTTGTGTAGGTAATATCTGTGTTGTTAATATTAATGTTTTCAGGAAAATTGCTGGTGTTCCGACTGTGCCTAAATAAAATGCAATTTGTTTTGCTGGTATTTAACAACAATGAATTTTTTTAACCAGTCTGCTATTTGGGGCATTAAATGTATAGTTTTTAAGTTTAAGGCTTCATAGTTCTGCTCAGCAATCAGAATATTTGTATCGTCTGCATAATTAGTTAGTATTATGAATGGGTCATTTATTGTATTTGTTAGATCATTGACATACAAAATGAATAGGATTGGACCAAGTACACTGCCCTGTGGTAGTCCCAGGTTAATAGTTCTTGTTTTCGACAGATATTCGATTGAATTATGTTTTATACAAACTTTCTGTGTCCTGCCGGAGAGGTAGGACTTGATCCAATCATGGGCTGTGCCACGGTTTCCCATTTATTCCAACTTATCAAGGAGAATACCATGATTCACAGTCAAAAGCCTTTGTTAAGTCAAGAAAGACACCATGAACTAGTTACCCGTTCTTTAGAAAATGTAAAATTCTCTCAACAAAGGCAAATATGGCAGTTGTTGTTGATTTACCCTTTTGAAAGCCATGTTGGCAACTGTTAATTATATTGGATTCCAGAAAAGGTATTAATCTTCTGCACATAATAAGTTCATTTAACTTTGAGAAGGCGAACAACAAACTAATAGGTCTATGGTTTCCTATTAAGAAGGGATCTCCCTTTTTATATAGGGATTTGACAACTGCCACCTTCAGCCCAGTTGGAAAAACTCCACATCTCAATGATTCATTTAATATATAGGTAATAGGTTGAACAATATATTATATAGCAATTTTTTTCAATAGTACATTACTTACACGGTCTTCTGATGAGTATTTATTTTTTTAGTCCTTTAATGCATTCTTCCTCTACTGTAACCTCAGCTAGAAAAATTGAATTAGAGTTTTCTGTCATATGTATTAAACTAGCATTAAGAGTGAGCAATGAGCTATATGCGTATGTACTTTACATGGGAGTTTTATGATTTTTTTTAAAGCTCTCATTCCAATAAAAAAAAAATTTGAAAACATAACTGTTCCCAATTGTGCAATGAACAGACTTGATTTTTTTATGTTATGTCCAACTACGCATTTTCCTAAAAAACCACAAATTAATTATTTACATAGTTCACTTGTATCAACAGAGATGTCACTGGGGTCACGAATTTATATCTACTGAATGGTTTTCAACTGTTTCATTTGATTTAAGTAGGAATACTAAGACTATATAGTTTTTTATTAGTTAAATACAAGCACAACACATTTGGTTATAACATGGTATGTTTCACTTAATTTTTACAAAAATCGTTTAACAAAAAACAGACTAATAATGAAATGAAAACATTATATCTTAGCTCCACCCACTTTCGTTCGATCTCGGGTGATCTTGGATCAGCATTCCATTGAAAGCAGAAATATACTGCCTAACTAAAGTTGGGTAATTCATATAAGTTTACTGATCCGTAAAGAATAATATACAGTAGGTAGACGCAGATGTGCCTGATCATAGGAAATACCAGACGAATTCGGTTCTATATCTAATATCTGTGTGGTGAGTTGCCGCAATCCTGATGCATAAAACTGATTATACAAGTTTCTTTTTCATTAAAATATCGTGCCTTTTATTCTATATTCCATTAAAGCTTGTTTGGTGTAATAAATAGAATCATGCATTTTTTTGTTTTAGAATTGTTATTTTGTTTCATTTTAAGGATTATTTTTATGTTGAGAATTATTTTTTTAGTTTCCAAATTATAAAATTTTCTCATAAAATAAACCTTTAAATCTATATTTTAAACCATTATTGTTCACGTAATTTGTTTGATTTCGCAGTTGATATATACATGATACTGCATACGTACCCCTTACACATTCTTGCATTGTTGAAACAGCGTTGCCAGATTTCTTTAGAATCATACAAACTACATAAATTATTTAAAACTCGACTCTTATTCACGTTTTGGAAAATTAAAAATGTAAATTAGCTAAAATTAGCTATTCCGTCGTTTAAGTATGAGTTTAGAAACATAAATTTTATTTTATCTTAATCAATTAAAGATGAAATTCTAATAAATTTGGGGCCATTAAAATTTTGCTAATGTGTGAATAAGGTAGATCTATCAACACTGGAAACTGATGACGTTTGGATTAGGCAATTGTAAATTGCTCTCGATTTTCCTATGGTCGAAGAGCTTTGCGCCTACTGTATTACTATTATGTTCACAAGTATCGATCAGTAAGGAGTCTATTATTTAAAATAAAGAATTTATTTAACATTCATAGGTTTTATGTTGATAATGGTAAACAAGAAGTAGGTTTAATCCAGAAAGAATTTCTTCCGATTAATTGTTGATTGCGAAGTGAATATTTCAAAAAAATTGTTGACATATAAGCTGGTTTTCATTTTCAATAAAACTAGGTAATAAATTAAAATACAAATTTATTTTGATTTATTTATTTTATTTTTTTAATTATTTTTTTTAAGTGTTTTTTGTTTTTGTTCATACGCCGCTATCACATATGGTGGATCTTTTATTTCCAATCCGCGATTAATCCTACTATCCACTAATTCTGGAAGCATACAATCAAAATAAAATTCTTTTAATTTTTGCTTCATTTTAGTCAACCAAAAATTCTCATCCCTTGATATTTTTTTCTATCATTACCCCTTTAAAGGTCCATACAAAAAAATAGCAATATTTTCTTTTGGCTATATGAAGCTGTCCCTGAAGCTTCTATTAAACACGATCGCCCGTTGACCCTGTATACACCGACTTCAACTGCAGCAAAATTAACAGAATATAATATAAGTTGAATCGCTCTCTTTAAACCCTCTATCGGCATTTCCAATGTAACGTTTTTTTCACATCAAAGGGACTGCTCCGCACGTGAGCTGTACCGGCAAAAAAACCATTTAGATTTCTAATGTAATTACAAACAACTTTTCCTTATGGTGTTTTTCAATATTTTCATAAATAAGGCCATTTCAGGCCATTTTAAAACTTCTGATGACATTTGGAGGTGTCATAGTCGTGGTATCACAAATATTTTTGGCAATTTTGTGTTTATTGATCATACTGAAACCAATGCTGAAACCCGTTAAAAAAAACAATTTAATTAAAAAGTTGTCCATATGGTGCAGACTTTTTGGTGGACACTGTATATGTAGTAAGAATAAAATAATAGTATCATAAAATAACTTGCCACAATAGGGAACTTGCCTAAAAATTTAAATACGGAAATATTATTAAAAAACATAAGATAACAGTACAATAAAACGTATATTTTAAAAATATATATATTTTCTAACTCAGCGCGTTGCCCATAAATTATTGAAATTCAACTTTGGCCATGACGTCAATCCATAGTACGACGTTCAGAACTCATTACTCACATACACTTCCGTAGGCCAAACAATTTCCGATTTTAAATTCCGCTAATTAACTGCTGAAAGAAAAAAATATGAAAAATGTTCCTGACGGTGTACTTAATAAGGGCCTGAGTTGTTGGGATTGTAATACCGCTCGTTTTTTTGCAAAAAAAAAAAATAAAAAACCGTTAAAGAAGCACATTTTTCCCTGTTTTTGACACTCATGGCTTACGCAGCCAAAATAGTGACAGTGGGGACAAAAATGTATAGGACCAATCTTGTAGAGCATAAAATTTCCTATTAAATAGTCAGGGACGGCACCTGTCTATCTATTATAGTTTAGCGGTGAGATCGACCAAAAAAATATTCCAAAATTGTCGATTTGTATGAAAACGAGAAAAGTCGCTCCCACCGCTACACTGTAATAGATAGACAGGTGCTGTCACTGACTTTTTCATTGGAAACTTTATGCTCTACAAGATTGGTCCTATACATTTTTGTCCTCACTGTCACCATTTTGGCAGCGTAAGTCATGAAAGTGCGAAAAACGGGGAAAAATGTGATTTTTTTAAAGGTTTTAATTTTTTTTTGCAAAAATGAGGGGTGCTACAGTCCCAACAACTCAGGTCCTTATTATGTACATCGTCCCGAACACTTTCCATATTTTTTTCATCCAGTGGTTAATTAGTGAAATTTCAGGAATTTTTTGAATTGCCGTCTATTCTATGGATTGACGTCACACACCGTTTCAAATGATGCGCTGAGCCGTGAAACTTTAATTATTTATAACAAATTAATTATTTACATTTAAGGCGTCATATTTTGCATATCTTATTTTCTGATACACTTGAACATTTTTATGCAATAAAAAAAATAGGAAAGTTCCCTATTAATGGCTAGTCCAGAAATGTGTGCATGAGGAGCGTCTTTGCCAAAGCTCACCGACATGGCGACCGCAAAGACTTTACACACAATATTATTGTTTTAGAATATGTATTGCATTTACTTATAAATAACAATGTCAATAAGGAATTCTACTATCAAAGATTATTTGAGTAAATATATCTTTGCTAGTATGTACCTAGATATATGTGTCAAATTTAAAATAAACCGGAAAAACTACTTATATCGAACGTTTGACAGACAGACAAACACGTCCTACTATTTTTACATTTGAGCTCATGGTGTCGATATTTTTGTGTGCCGTTTATTACTTTTTCCGGTAATGTAATAAAGTTATTGTACATTTTATCAACTGATGATGCCTCATAAACCTGTAGCCATGTTTCATTCATAAGAAGATCATAAAAGTACTCATATTAGTCTGACTAAAAATTCGTCTCATTTCCAGTGGTTTTTCTGGTAACGTAGATTTATGGTGTACACTAATATGTTGAACAAAATGATCTGATTTACTTGTATCTATTACCGTTGCAACATAAGATGCTGCACTTGAGATGCAAGACATGCTTCTCCCTCGGAAGGATTGAAGATTCAAGCATATCTACATTGAAATCTCCAGCAATCAACACAAATTTGCTACCTTTACATGCTTTTTCTAATAACAAGTCTAGTTTATTAATAAAAGTATTAAAATCAGATGATGGGGGCCTATACACAACACAGATAACATGAAAAATATTAATAATAAATTCTGCTGCCGTACATTCAAAAGTGTATTCGTCCGATAGAGTAGTTACATCTTCACGTGCTGTAAACTTCAGAGAGTTTAACGCATATAACACAGTTCCTCCATGGGCCTTGGCTGCAGTACGACTAAGAAGAGGCTATATAGTAATTGTCCATTTGAAATGCTTCTATACTACTAGCAGACTGCCAGTGCTTGGTGATTGCCACAAAGTTAACGGTGAGCTCGTTTGCAATTACTCTTATTTATACAGTTCGATATACATTGGGCATTAAGGTGTAGTAGACTTATTGACGTTTTGTGTTCTTTATTCAGGGAAATGTTCAGTGGCTGCTATGACTGCTTTGTTTTATTTACCTCAAGTTGTAGAATTCTCTTATAACAAGCACAGTCTGGGTTAGTTACAGCATGGTCAGTTGCTAGGGTTTTCCCAAATTTTTTGTTAGTTTCTTCACAGTTGATACACTTCAAATTGTTGTCTGAGCATTCATTTGTTTTATGCGGACCTGCACACTTGAAACATGCTACGTTATTTTGACAGTTACCTACCTGCCTTGTGTCCATACCTTGCACAACGGAAGCACTTCATAACAGCATAATATTCATGAACCACATATCTTCTCCAACCAATGTTAACTTTACCCATTTGGCACATCTGTTCTTTTAAAGCAACATCCACAGTTAGGATTATATTGCCTTTATTTCGTTTGTCTTTTTGTTTATACTTTGATTGTACTTGTAAAAAGGATTTATCAGTGATTATTAAAGCTGGCCGAGGTCACCTGGCCGACAGAGCCGTCATATGACTCATATGTTTACATCATATCATAATACTTGAATAAGTACAATAAATGGAAATAAATTTTAACAATAATGTTACATTTTATAAAAATTTGTATATAACTCACCCTTTTAAGCAGATTTATGAAGTAGTTTGGTTGTCGTCATCACAAAGTGGGGAAGATCTATAGTATAATAGCATCAGGTATGCTTCTACAGCTGTCTCCGTCAGCGATGTTCGCTTTGGTGAAAAAATATGTTTGTATTTTGAAAATGACTGTTCGACATCTACGGATGTAATACAGGCATAAGTAAAACAATCTGTGAACTCACTTAGCGAAGTTGTAGATGCACCATCACAAATTTGTCTTAATTTGCTAAAATCAGGATCTTTCTGTAATACACTCTCGAATTTTTCACTAACGAGATTATTTTTTGCGTCATTTATAGCCTGTAGCTGTGTATTTACGTCGTCCACTATTTGCAGCGATTCCACTAACGACAACGAACTATTTTGCAATTTTTCTATTGCGTCGTGTAGTCCTCTATAATTGTTATTAATAGTTTTTAAATCTGTTTCAAGGGAAACGTCTTGAAAGCTTGTCTGGCTTTCCTTAATAGCTGCAGCCTCGTTAGGGTTGAACTGTAGTATCACAGCTTTTATCTGTTGAAAATATTCAGCATAATAAAAAGCCGCTTTCAACCACGTTCCCCAACGTGTAAGAATCGGCTCTGGTAGTTCAGGGATACCAGGACACTGTCTGTGAAATACTCGAAGCCGTTTAGGAGATTTGAGAAATACTTTTTTTGTATTTGCTATTAATGCATCTACCTCTGGAAAACATTTTCAAATCGTTTCTGCCACAAGATGTAACGCATGCACTTTACACGTAACATGTAAAAACCTACAATTGTCTCTTTGAAGCGAACGGCCTACCACGCGCATTGTCGCGGCACCATCAGTCACAAACATCAATACTTGACTTGTTGAAAGTTAAAATTTTTCGAATGTCTCCAACACCACACGCGTAATTATTTCGCCAGTACACGCAGTTAGTCTTTTACTAGCTAGTAAAAGTGGAAATGTTGGTTTAAGAGGGTCCAGTACACGTACTATAATATTTAAAATAGATTTTTTTTTACAATCTGTCGTCTCGTCAATACATAACCAGAGCCGTGTATTTTTTAATCCACATTTAATCCTATTTACAATGTCTTCACGAACAGCTGGAATATATCTACGTAACGATGTACGACTTGGTAAGTTCACCTGGGGATTGTATTTATTCCAAAACTCCCGAAATGGTTGTTTATCCAGTATATGTAGCGGAATATTACAGGCTATTAACATTAACAATAAATCAAACATAAACTGAGTTGTCAAAGGCATGCCATTTTTTTTATTTTGATGTTGCACGGTATTGATATGACGACGACAGTCTGATTTGTGCCAGCACATTAAGTCTTGATTGCAAACTTTACAAATTATTTTGCATCCGTCATAGAATAAATCCGGAAATTCACCGATAAATTTATTCACTGTGTCCGCGTACGGTCGTTTTTTACCCTTTGGCGCGTTTGACATTATGTATAATTTATAGGTACAACCTCACGCATTAACCTTTCAAATAAGACTGCAGCGTAAATCACTTCTAAATCGGCACGTGTGATGGCTGTACTCCAGCCACCTGGGCCAGCTTTAGTGATTATTAAATCGTTTTGTTCTTTCAGACTGTCAGTAATGTTTTCATCTTCCACATTAACAAAGTCTTCTTCCACTCCACGTATTATAATTTTAGGGTTTTTTGAACACCATCAGCTACACTATATCTATTTCCCAATTCGCTTTCCACCTTCTCTTTTATTTTCTCTTTTGTGTTTGTGTTATTACAACTTATGATAACTGTACCTTCTTTTATGTTTTCTACTGCAATTGCTAAGCGTCTTGGGTCACTTTTTTCTTTTAGCTCATTTTTTTGTTTAGTTACTCTATTTTTTCTCCCTGAGTTTCACCACAAGAACTTCCTTGTTAGGTGATACTACGTTGGCATATGATTTGCTGCTATCAGGGATATTTCTTTTCATGGATTCAAGAGATACAGATAAAGTATTCATAGTTCCAGTTTGTGTTGTGATTTCCTGCCTTTGAAGTCCGATAAGTGAATAAAGTTTTTTTTATCTCTTCTAAAAAAGATGTTTCCATGGCTTTTATTCTAATATTTAGTACCTCTTGAATTGGAACTGACCGACAATTTTTGCAGGCATATAACATTGTTCTGTTATTTTTCATTGCATTACTTTACTTCAGAACTAGTGAGAGCACTACATTCTTGACAGTATTCCGTTCTACAATAGTCACACTTGAATAGTTTATCAGGTGGTCTAGTACAAGATGTGCATGTCACATTATTCATTTTATTATTTATTTTTACTACCTCAGACTTTTATTGCAGATAAATTATTTTATTTTATTTGTGTCCACGTTGTATATGCAAAGTTAAACACTCTTTTTAAAGTCCAAAAAAAAGTAATTTGACTCTGTTTACTTATCCAACTGATAGATTTTTTGCACACGGTAAAAAAAGATTGCTAGTATCTACTTTCTTTATATTTGTGGCACTATATAATTAACTTTATTACACAATGACTAACTTATTTCTGGAATCTCAGTACACCTTCATGAAGAGAATGATTCATTCTATATGCTTCCAAAATTGTTTTTTAAATCTTGAACCACTTTTCACCACTATATCTATAGTCTTTGGGAGCAATACACACAGCTGTTTTAACAACAACACAATAAAATATGCTATTTTCTAAAATCTTTGTCTATTTTCACGTTTTTTTTTTGTTTTTGACATGACATCAATCAGTTGCTAAATGTAGTGATGTCATGAATGATTTTATCTTGTATATGATTATTTGGTATTGTTGGATTGAGAAGAATGCGGTGAATACAAAATTACACTTTTATTCTAAAAACTCCCGGGAGCTTTAAAACCCATCTCTATTTTTTTAGTAATAGCAGGTTTTTTACAAAATTCCCACTGATTTCCTAAACACACAACCACATCATCAGCCATCATTAAAAAGTTTGTCCGAAAAAAAAAGCCTCAAATTCATTAATTTTACTGTTTCTAATCGATTGCACATTAATTTGAAATACCTTAAAATTTTCTGTCTTTTTTTCTTAAATAGTTTATACCATTAGTATCATATTCATTAGTTCCAAACATCAGTTCACGTCGGATCTCCTCCAACTGTTTTGAAAATTTTCTTTATTTGATCTCCGAGGTGGAGTATATTTATCCACTTTATGCCTTCTGGCCAGAAATCTAATGATTTGATTTGTTTTTCCATTTGTAACGGCACGCCAAGTTTAAAAGATATTATCTTTGGATTAGGCCTTTTTTATTACCTCACAGACATATTTGCTCTCGTATTCTTCATCTAAACAGCTAACGATGTCTTGAGGAGTCATTTCAGGGTTAAATCCTGACAAGTAAATCCAAGTTAACATAGTAATAATCTTTAGTTTTGCCATAACATTGCCGGCTTCAGGTTTCCCAGTTGACATTTTAGTTTCTAGGTTAGATCGATTTTTATAATATTCTTGTTTTCTTTTTTTGTTAATTACAGGTTTCCATTGTTCGTTTTTATTTGCTTCATTTTGTTCTAGTTGAATTTCTGTTTCTATTGTACTTGGTGTTTCCTTTTCTTGAAGTTTGACATCTGGTTCATTGTTGACAATGGGCCTTTTCACAGATTTTTTTTACTGCTTGATGTGATAGTGTTTTATAAAAAAAACTTGCCGTATTTTTTTTTCGAGCACGATTTCTATCGAAAAAAAAATAAAAGTGCAGAAATAAAGCACGCGCTTTTACGTGACGTCAGGCAACCCACCTTAGTGACGTCAAAGGGACTACGACCTTGAACATGACACATCGGTGTATTGCAAAGTTGGTTCTCTGCTTTTTGACAGTTGACGTCGAAATTGACTTTGACAGTCGCTTCTTTTTTAGTTTGGATTGTTGTGTGTGGAACATGTTTAAAAAGTGCTTTGTAACAACATGTACAAATAACAACATGAATTGTCCAATCAAAATTTTCGTTTATGTTCCACCAGATGAAAATAGACGAAAAACATGGTTTAAAATAGCCAAAGTTGAGAAGCAGTTCACGAAAACCAGAAACATTTACTGTTGTGAAGATCATTTTGATGTAAGAAAAGTAGTTGTATTTAGAACTTGATGCTAAATTATTAAAATTTTACAGTTAAAATAAGATTCAGAAAACTGTTACTGTAAAACCATTGGTTCCAAACTTATTCTTAAAACTGTAATAAGTCTACCGTCCATTAAAAGTGCAAAAAACAGTTATTTAGTGTACATGACGACATACCATCCACTTCTAGACAACAAAAATGCTATGGCATCCACCTGAAAATAAATAAAAATTAGAATGTCACCGTAGGAAACTAAAACAGAAACTCACCTGCTGAAGTTGAACAGTCAAGGCACTTACTTGCATTCCAGTATTTTTTCTTTCTGTTCCTCGACTTTCATTATGATACTATAATTTTTCTTGTGTACACCGTGTTCTGGTGTAATTCTACCTTTTACTATACAAGTTGGTCCATCACGCTTTACTTGCACAGAAGCAACTGCGTTGTCATCGTACGATGCTCTTGTTGACCTGGAAATTATTAGACATTAGTAAGTATAATTGAAATAGGAAAAAATATTGTAACAATTGCATGTTAAAATAATGGTAGTTTCATTATATTTATAAATAAATTACACGAAAATAAGATTACTAATGAATTACCGTTTTGTTTAATATTCCTGACTTCTGCTGATAAATAATCCAAATTTGACATGTAAAACTCGTCTACCATAATGAAGTCAACTTTCGGCAGATTTTCTCCATTTTCTTCCAATAATGTGCAGAAACAATTCAAAAACACAATTCGTAAATGAACACACAGAACATAAACACAAAACTAACCGTAAACAATGTAAAATGTGTCAGTTAGTGGTGTGATGTTAATAGTATTAGGCGTTCTGGCAAATGCTACCTACATGATTCCGGTTTGTGTGACGTCACTCAGCTTCAAGGTCAAATGAGTGTTCAAATTGCCATAAATGTTTATTTTTTCATTAAACAATGGAAGACTTATATTTCAAACAGAGTTGCACAAGGTGAATATCTATCAGTTAGCTTTGAAATAAACATATTTGCTTTGAGATTTAAGAAGTAGTGAAAAGGCCCATTAACTTTATCTATGAAGAAGATTTCACACGATCCTTGTATTTTGGTGTTATTGGAGGATTGTTACTGCTTGTTGTTGCTAATGTGTTTACTATTTGATTCTGGTTATTTTTTGCACTCACCCTTTCTTGTGGACTTTTTGTAGATTTTTTTGTTCTCGATTGATTTTATTGGCATTTTATCTGAACTTTTTTCTTCTAAATGTGCAAGTTTTTCACATAATAACTTAATTTTCTTGGAGTGTTTGCATGTTCGAGTTCGTACGTATTTTCCAGTTCGTAAGCAATTTTTGTTTCCAAGTCTGAGTCTTTAGGTCGTACTTCTATTTCTTCATGAATCCATGTTGGATTTTTCACTTGAGTCGCCTGTTTTATGCAACTTGGATGAAAAACTTTTTTGCATTTTCCACATTTTACTTTGCTTACTACACATTTTTTACAATGTTTACACATTAAAATTCCATGTTTGTTCACTTTATCTGACTAAATTTGCAGAGTCGCCATCTTGAATCTTAAAGCAAATATTGCTATCTCAAACCGATAGTATCGCGCACTTCTCGACCTTCTCAGTATGTACTCTGTTAGTTTATGTTCTAAGAGTCAGGTGGCCGACGGTGGAGTCACATACGTCCTAGAACTTACAATCGGCACGAATGTTGTCGTTAAGTTAGAAATCTTATTCATAATATTTTAATTAGCGAAAATACCATTTTTATTGCTAAAGCCAAGACACTTTTTTTCCTCATAAAAGGCCCCGAAAAAAATAAATAAAAAGAGAAGCATCAAAAACGTGATGTTAAAAATCATAAAAAAAATACATTTTTATATAAAACGTGATTTTATAAAGGAACAATTTCATAAAAAACAATTAAGGACATAATTAATGCAGTACCAATTGAAATAAGAAAATTCTTTTCGATTTTTATTTTTCCGTTTTTAATTTTAATTTTCTGATTAATAAAAAAAATAATTAGAGCTTTGTATCCATCAGTAATCGTCCATCAGTCACCTTTTTAACGATGTGCCATGCATAGTATTGTGCAATTTGAAATTTTTTAGGAGGCTTTGGCGTTAAGATTCACTTAGTACAAACTGTATGCCCTGATATGATTGTTGACGCATCTCATCGCAGCGATTTTTAATGAAACACTTATTTGTAAGGATATTTGGTGTGATTGCTTTGTTGGAAAACCCTATATATCTTTGTATATAATAAAAACCATGTTTCCAATAATTCCGTCGCACTACAAGGTTATTAAATTACATATAAAAACATAAACTCTTGACCAAAATTATGTTCAGTCAACCTCTTTGTAGATCTCACGGGGCGCTAGGGCGGCAATATAGACAGCCCCAATCTGGCCACGCCACTGATTGTGTTTTATAACTACATTACTACATTCTTTTAACCCAAATTATTATATCTAAAATATGTTTTTTTCGATTTCAATTCTGGCAAAGTCAAAGGGTTTGGTTGTGTGTCCGCGTTTTTTTTCAACTGTGTAACCCCTGTCTGAGCAGCTTCGGCTTTGGTTTGGGGGTTGTTTAATTTATGTGGTGTGTTTTATGTTTTTAATGGAAAATCCTTTATAGGTAGGTAGATAGTTAAATTTTTTTTGTGATTTCAAAAATATATAAGTTTTACATATTATTTTTTCGGGATATTTTAATTTTTCTCGGGTTGTGTTAATCAATCAGTTACATAATGTATACAGATTTTCTCAAAAACTAAAAATAGACAAGTTAAAAGGCGGGGTTCAAAACATATACATGAAGATTCTGCAGATCGTTTTTTTCTAAGACGGTTTATCGTTGATAATTGAAAAGCATGTATAAATATAAACAATCTGTAAAGAAAAACACTTATTTTAATCTCCTTCCACGTCACCGAAGAAATTACGGAAAAATTTGTATAGGATTATTTAAACTGTTTATTTAGAATCCAAGAAATTATTGAGATGAATAATAAAAATATGAAAATAATAGAAATCTTGACGTAACTAACCTGTCTCAATATTTCGTTGTGGCGTCAGAGTAATTTTGTAAAACTAAAGCAATTTTGTACTGTTAATATTTTTTTGAAAACTAGCTACTTCAAATAGCAACTAAATAGTTATTACCTGGAAATTATTTATTAACGCACCCTCGCATCGCTTCAATTTTAATATAAAAAAACGTAGAAAACTAAAGATTATAAAGAGATATTTTTTCTTAGACTTTTCTCACTATAGTTACAGTACTATTTTCATGTCTTAGCGATTTAAATTGTTTTTGCGATTCTATTTTTTTATCATTTACCACTGTTTTCTTTATGCCATCGATTTAATTTTCATTTTGTTTGGTACTTTGAAATATTTGTTTGAAAAGTTTGTTCATGGTCTCTTTTTGTTGTTTCTTTACATGTAAAATGTAATCCACGTGCATTTACTAATCATGTCAATCATATCATTCGACATAGAGATGTTACCTTGTAAAATCAATGTTGATCAGTGTTACTTAAATACTTTATTTATTGGCAATTTGCATTGGTAGTAGACGTGGTAGTCATGATTCATAAATCAGAATAAATTTGAACTTATCAATCCATCATTTTAAATTCTGTAATAAAATATCTTAAAATGTACATTCTTTCCTTTAAAAACGTATTTAATTTAGATACAAAGTTGTCAATATCAGCAAATTTTGTATCGAACACTGCAAAAATATCATCACATACCTAAGCCAAACCCTGGTGAAATACTCGAATTCTTCTTTTGCTTCCGTCTCGAATCTGTTCATGAAGAGACTGGCATTGGAAGGTGACAAAGAGTTACCCATTGTTGTTCCTTCATGTTGTTCGAAGAAATTATCGTTGATTCAAAAACATTTTGTTTCATGCAAAGTTTAGTGAGTTGAAGATTTTACTACATCTTGACTGAAATTGTTTAATTCGAGTAGATCCTTAAGGTAGTTCAAGGTATGTGGTATTGGAACACTTGGAAACAATGAACAAACGTCAAAGAAGAACAAAATTTCACCTTACAACTGAATATTTTTCATCATATTAATGAAATCATTGGAATTAATCACAGAGAAACTAGATGGTGCAATAGGTAAATTTTCGAACTCTTCTGTTAATGATTTTAATAGGTGGGAAGTCGGCGATCCGATTGCTGAAACAATAGGACGTGCCGACTTTCCGGAAACAGTAAGAGATACAGCATCGACTAAATTATGGCAAAGTTGCAGAATTTGGCGAATATGCCTTTAACAAGAAAACAAATCACATTTGATAAAACATTTAACAACATAATAGATTAATCCATCAATGAAGTCTGAGGTTCAAATGCTACGAAAAAATGCAATGAAAAATACAGGTCCGTATTTAAAATAACGTTTTCGATGATGGTTGTGAAAAAACGAAACGTCTTATAAAAAAACTTTACACTAAATTAAAGGACAAAAAACATCAATGAAACATTTTTTTAAGTTTTTCGATCTCTTCAAATAATGCTAGGAAAAAATAGAAACGAAAATTGAAGATTTTGCATTTTTTTCAAAAATCTCCAGAACCACAAGAGACATTTTCGATTTCGCAATTTCCTAATCACCAAATTGTGCAACTCTGCCCCAATTTAACAGATGCTGTATCTCTTACCGTTTGCTAGTGGCGAATTTGGGGCTTATTTTCTCAGAAAGACTTTACATTTTGAAAATTTGGTGAGGACCATTAGAAGCGCACTAGTTTTTTGAGTAGTAAGTTTCCAAAAATTCATAATCGTAGCTCAAACCCTTGATTTAAGAACGTGATGTATGTTTTGAAAAACACATTTTTCAAATTGCTTTATTCATGAAAAATTAGATTTTGCAAAGTTCGGCCCTATTAAAAAAAAGTTTTAAAATTTCAGTTCAGATGGCCAAAATGATGTTCTACAGGAGATCCCATTTAGTTATACCTTCATTTTAAAAAACAACATAATTTCAGGCCGAATTTACTCCACTAATGCCCTTTGGCCACTTTACCTTAAATGATTTTCATAGCACATTTTTAAGTACTAAATTATTTTAAAAATGTTATTTTCTGTATTAAATCATTTTGTAGTTACAATAAAAATATAACATTGTTTTAGCAAACGTTTAAAGCGTTGGAAGAAGATGTGTCATTAATATGGTATACAGCTTTAGATGAAGAAACAAAAGGTTATATAGAACCAACAAATTCTGCAACAAAATTAACTGGTATTAGAGGCCAAAGTTCTACATTAGGAGAATTTACAATCAAATTTACTAATTATTCAGGTAATTAAATAGCAGTATACATATTTCTTGACAAACATATCGTGGTAGTGAGATAAAGATGAGCAAAGGGTTAGGGTTATTTAGAATGGGGACCGTCATTCGCACAACGTTTGTTTAGTTTTTACATCAGTACATTATTGCAAAAAATTACTTTCAGAAAATTGTTGTATTCTGTCAATAGTTCAGTGTTTTGTGAATTGTGGTGCAATTAATGTTGGCGCCTTACACATATGTACCTTATAATGTTTGTCAAGTAGTACTTATTATATGAGGATACAGAAATGTACATTTGGCAAGTCAACATAAACATAAAGAAAGAGAAAAAAATACGTAATATACATCACATAAATATAAAACAGATAAATATAAACAAATGTCAAAATATAACATAACGTCAAAAGAATACATAATATATATA